>ML432172.1:17390-61363 GCA_005239525.1 Nicotiana knightiana | reverse complement strand
TAGCCAAAAGTTATACAAATTCATTAATTTATGCTCAAAGTATGGAAATTCTCCTACTCATTTAGTAAATTCACCATTCTTGAAGAAATTCTAAAATCACACCATGGGCCCGCATGCTCGGATTCCAATAATTCTCGAAGGAAACACTCACCCATAGCCTAAGGACCACTAATATACGATTTTCACTCGATTTCATAGCTAATTGACGGGTAAATTCTCAAATTATCGAAGGCCCTAGGTCACTACCCAATTCTTGATTTTTCACTAATTTAGGTAGTTAATTTAGCTTATAATCCATGCATAAAGCTAATATTATAGTAGATTTTACTTACCTTAAATGACTAGGTCGTTTGCCCCTCAACAATGGTGTAAAACTCCCCAAGGAAGAAGAAGAAGATGAGAAAAATGTGTTAAGACCCGTGTATAAAAACACACTGCCTGGACAGTGTTTTCGCACCTGCGAGCAAAGGCTCGCACCTGCGGAAATGGACTGGGGAGCTTGGGCCCGCACCTGTGGAGTGGAGACCGCACCTGCGACTCCGCTCCTGCAGAACTTTGTCTGCACCTACGTGAATTGGCCAGACCACCAGCAGTTGCAACTGGTCCACCGCACCTGCGGTCATACCAGAACAGGTGCACCAGCAACTGTTTCAGCTGGTTTTCTGCCTCGTGTGGTGGCTGGGAGGCATCTGGGCCCACCCGAGTCCCCGTCCAAATATATCAACAAGTCCTAACAACACGTCGAACCGTCATATACAACTCGGAATGAAATCAAATTTTGCAGGCAAGTCATAATTAACATAACAGAACTATTCCCGGTCTCGGAATTCCGTTCGGACCTCGATAACACAAAAATATGTCCCAAACCAAAATAGGAACTTAAGGAACTTATTTCAATATTGGGCACCGAAATGCCCCCGGGTCCTCAAAAACCCATTCCGAACATACGCCCAGGTCCAAAATCATCACACGAAGCTACCGGAACCGACAAAACTCTATTCCGAGGTTGTTTATCCAAATTGTTGACCAAAGTCAAACTTGGCCTTAAAGGCCAACCTTAAGGAACCAATTGTTCCTATAGCACTCTAAACACCTCCGAATCCCGGACCACCAGTCCCCGTAAGTCATAAATCATAAAAAGCCGCTACGGAAAGTTTCATTTAGGGGAACAGGGTCCGATAACGCAAAATGATCGGTCGGGTCGTTATATTCTCCACCTTTTAAACAAACGTTCGTCCTCGAACGGGTCTAGAATCATACCTGAAGTGCTGAATAAGTGTGGATATCTGCTCCGCATGTCCTCCTCGGACTCCCAGGTCACCTCTTCAACTGGTTGGCCCTTCCACTGGACCTTTATGGCAGAAACTCTCTTGGACCTCAACTGGCGGTCCTGCCTATCAATAATACCAACTGGCTCCTCCTCGTAGCCCAACCTCTCATCTAACTGAATAGTGCTGAAATCAACCACGTGAGAGAAGTCGGCGTGGTACCTCCAGAGTATGGATACATGGAAAACTGGATGAATTCCTGATAAACTGGGAGGCAAGGCCAGCTCATGAGCAACCTCCCCAACTCGCCTCAACACCTCTAATGGACCTATAAACCTCGGGCTCAGCTTGCCCTTCCTCCCAAACCTCATAATACCCTTCATAGGCGAGACTTTCAACAGGACCCTATCTCCCTCCATAAATGATACGCGTAACTCTTTTGTCTGGACTATGTTGTACGGAGCTTCTCCTAAATCAACTTCACTTTTTCCAAGGCATCCCTCACCAGGTCGATGCCATATAACTTAGCCTCTCCAAGCTCAAACCACCCGACAGGAGAACGGCATCGCCGACCATACAAAGCCTCAAATGGTGTCATCTCAATGCTGGCCTGATAACTATTATTGTAAGAAAACTCGGCCAAAGGCAAGAACTGGTCCCACCAACCTCCGAAATCAATCACACATGCCTTATGCATGTCCTCAAACATCTGAAATGTACGCTCCGACTGACCATTGATCTGAGGATGAAATGATGTGCTGAGGTCTATCTGGGTGCCCATCTCACTATGCAATGCTCTCCAGAAGTGTGAGGTAAACTGAGGACCTCGATTTGATATAATGGATACCGGCACACCATGCAACCGAACTATCTCCCGAATGTAGATCTGGCCAACCTCTCTGAAGTATATGTAGTAGCTACAGGAAGGAAATGCGCCGATTTGGTCAATCTATCCACGATGACCCAAACCTCGTCAACCTTCCGCGAAGTCTGAGGCAACCCAACCACGAATTCCATAGTGATGCACTCCCATTTCCACTCAGGAATGGGCATCTTCTGAAGTAGGCCTCCTGGCCTCTGGTGCTCATACTTAACCTGCTGACAATTAAGACAACTAGCCACATACTCCACAATGTCCTTCTTCATCCGCCTCCACCAGAAATGTTGTTTCAATTCATGATACACTTCTGATAACTATTATTGTAAGCAAACTCGGCCAAAGGCAAGAACTGGTCCCACCAACCTCCGAAATCAATCACACATGCCCTATGTATGTCCTCAAACATCTAAACTGTACGCTCCGACTGACCATCGATCTGAGGATGAAATGCTGTGCTGAGGCCTATCTGGGTGCCCATCTCACTATGCAATGCTCTCCAGAAGTGTGAGGTAAACTGAGGACCTCGATTTGATATAATGGATACCGGCACACCATGCAACCGGACTATCTCCCGAATGTAGATCTGGCCAACCTCTCTGAAGTATATGTAGTAGCTATAGGAAGGAAATGCGCCGATTTGGTCAATCTATCCACGATGACCCAAACCTCGTCAACCTTCCGCGAAGTCTGAGGCAACCCAACCACGAAGTCCATAGTGATGCGCTCCCATTTCCACTCAGGAATGGGCATCTGCTGAAGTAGGCCTCCTGGCCTCTGGTGCTCCTACTTAACCTGCTGACAATTAAGACACCTAGCCACATACTCCACAATGTCCTTCTTCATCCGCCTCCACCAGAAATGCTGCTTCAATTCATGATACATCTTCGTAGCACTAGGATGAATAGAATACCGAGAACTGTGTGCCTCTTCTAGAATCCTCTCCCTCAGGCCATCAATATTAGGAACACATAAGCGGCCCTGAAGTCTCAAAACACCATCCTCGCCAATAGTAACCTGCTTGGCCCTACCCTGAACCACTGTCTCCCGAAGCTCTGCTAAGCACGGATCATAGAGTTGTCGGGCCTTAATCTCTCCCAATAACGAAGACTGAGCAACCGCATGTGCTAAAACTCGACGAGGCTCTGCAAGGTCTAACCTCACTAGGAGATTGGCCAAGGTATGAATGTCCAAGGCTAGAGGTCTCTCCTCTGCTGCAATATAAGCCAAGCTACCCATACTCTCAGCCTTCCTGCTCAAAGTATCTGCTACCACATTTGCCTTGCCCGGGTGATAAAGAATGGTGATACCATAATCCTTCAACAACTCAAGCCATCTGTGTTGTCTCAAATTAAGATCCTTCTGCTTGAACAAGTGATGCAAGCTACGTTGGTCTGTATAAACCTCACAGGACACTCCATACAAGTAGTGCCTCCAAATCTTAAGAGCATGAACAATCGTCGCCAACTCCAAATCGTGCACAGGGTAATTCTTCTCATGAACCTTCAGCTGGCACGAAGCATAAGCAATAACTCTCCCCTCCTGCATCAATACACACCCCAAGCCAACGCGCGAGGCATCGCAATATATTGTATACATCCCAGAACCGGAAGGCAATACTAGAACTGGTGTTGAGGTCAACGCTGACTTGAGCTTCTGAAAGCTCGCCTCACACTCGTCGGACCATCTGAACGGGGCATTATTCTGAGTCAATCGAGTCAATGGAGCTGCAATAGAAGAGAATCCCTCCACAAATCGGCGATAATAGACTGCTAGGCCCATAAAGCTACTGATATCTGTAGCTGAAGTAGGACGTGACCAACTCTGAACTGCCTCGATCTTCTGAGGATCAACCTTGATTCCCTCTCCAGATACCACATGCCCCAAAAATTCCACAGAATCCAACCAGAACTCACGCTTGGAGAACTTAGCATATAGCTTATATTCTCGCAAAGTCTGGAGCACAACTCTCAAATGTTGCTCGTGCTCCCCCAGGCTACGTGAGAAAATGAAAATGTCATCAATGAAGACAATGACAAAGGAATCAATATATGGCCTGAACACCCTATTCATCAAGTCCATGAATGTTGCTGGGGCATTAGTCAAGCCAAAAGTCATCACCAGGAACTCATAATGGCCATATCTCGTACAAAAAGCAGTCTTCGGAACATCTGAAGTCCGAATCCTCAACTGATGATACCCTGATCGCAAATCAATCTTAGAAAACACACGAGCACCTGCAACTGGTCAAGCAAATCATCGATGCACGGCAAGGGATACTTGTTAATGGTAACCTTGTTCAACTAGCGGTAATCAATACATATCCGCATAGACCCATCCTTTTTCTTCACAAATAAAACTGGAGCACCCCACGATGATACACTCGGTCTGATGAACCCCTTAGCTAACAACTCCCCAAGCTGCTCCTTCAACTCTTTCGGAGCCATACGGTACGAAGTAATGGATATAGGCTGGGTGTATGGAGCTAAATCAATGCAGAAATTAATATCACGATCCGGAGGCATGCCCGGAAGGTCCGAAGGAAATACATCAGCAAACTCTCGAACAACTGGCACGGAATCAATCATCAGAGACTCGGTGGTGGTGTCCCGCACATAAGAAAAATAGGCCAGACAACCCTTCTCGACCATATGTCAAGCCTTCAAGAATGAAATAACCCGGCTGGGTGCACTAACTGAGGAACCTCTCAACTCCAGCCTAGGCGACTCTGGCATGGCTAAAGTAACTGTCTTGGCATGGCAATCTAGCACGGCATGATAAGGAGATAGCCAATCCATGCCTAAAATAATCTCGAAATCGACCATGTCGAGCAATAAGAGAACCACTCGAGTCTCAAATCTGCAGAATGTGACCATACAGGATCGGTAAACCCGGTCTACTACAACAGAATCACCCACAGGAGTGGACACACATATAGAAGAACCCAAGGACTCACGAGGGACATCCAGGAAATGAGCAAATAAGACTGAAACATAGGAATAAGTGATCCTAGATCAAATAACACTGATGCCTCTCTACCACATACTGTAATAATACATGTGATCACGGCGTCTGAGGCCACTGCATCTGATCTGGCCGGAAAAGCATAGAATCTAGCTGGAGCACCGAAAGACTGAGCCCTGCCAGAATGAACAGGAGTTGGATGACCTCCCCCTGACTGGCCTCCACCTCTAGGACGACCCCTGCCGAACTGTCCCCCACCTCTAGGTGGCCGAACTGCTGGTGCTGGACTCATAGGTTGGTAAACTTGTTGCACTGCCTTGCCCTGAAACCTGGGACAAGTCCTCTTGATATGGCCGAGATCCCCGCACTCGTAACATCTCATTGGAGGCACGGCCTACTACCCTGAAGTAGAACCCTGGATAATTTGGGGACAGTGAGAACCGTCTGGCATAGCACTTAAGTAAGGCCTCACTGGAGCACCACGAGGAGGTGGTGGTGGTGGTTCTGAATATGGGGGCCTGCTGGGCTGCCCCTACCAAACTAACCTTTGTCCCTAGCTGGGGCACCTCTGAAATCCCCGAAATATCTGGCTTATCCGGTTGTACCTGCTCCTTGACCCTCGACCGATAACCCTCGACCCTACGAGTAATATCCACTACTAGCTGATAAGGAGTCCCCATCTCCACCTCCCGGGCCATGCTGGTCCTAATTCCTGGATGCAACCCGGCTACAAATCTCCGCACTCTATCAGCATCGGTAGGTAGTATCATGAGTGCATGGCGAGACAACTCTGAAAATCCGGCCTCATAGTCTGTCACTGATAGTTGCCCCTGCTCCAGCTGCTCAAACTGATACCGCAGCTCTTCCCTCTCAGAGGGTGGAATATATCTGTCTAGAAACATCTGATTGAACTGTTCCCAAGTGATAGGAGGAGAACCTGCTGGTCTGCTGAGAATATAGGACTGCCACCATCTGCGAGCTCTGCCCTCTAACTGGAAAGTATCGAAGTCCACTCCATGGGACTCCAGTATCCTCATGTTGTGCAGTACGTCCCTGCACCTGTCAATGAAATACTGGGCATCCTCGCCTCGCTCACCCCCGAAGACCAGAGGATGCAATCGGGTACATCTGTCCAATAACTTCTGCGGATCGCCGTCTGCAGTTGGTCTGGGCTCAGGTGCTGCTGCTACAGGCTGAACCCAACCCAAGGGCATTGTACCCGGGGTATGATGAAGTGCGGTTGTCTGGCCTACAGCCTGCGCAGTAGGGGTCTGGGCTCCCCCTCCTGCCTGAGATGTGGCAGGATCCGCTGGAAATAAACCAGCCTGGGATATAGTATCCATAAATCTCAACATACGGCCCATGACATTCTGGAAGACTGGCGTCGTCATAAAGTCCACTGGAGCAGGACCCGCTGGGGGCACCTCCCCCTGATCCTCTATAGTAGGATCCGCTGGTGGTGCAACTGTACTAGCTCTGGGACGCCCCCGTCCCCTACCTCGGGCTGGTGCCCTCCCCCAGCCTCTACCAGATGTACACGTCCTCACCATCTGTGAGAGAATAGAAGAATGAGATTTAGTATACTATCAATTACACGATAGATCATGAATAAAGAGAGGTTTCCTAACACCCTATAGCCTCCCGAAGATAAATACAGATCATGATGGCGCCCAACACCGGAGTCACGCAGTCAACAGTTGTTTACTAGTGAGGTTATCCTTATTTGACATACCAACCCATACTTAGAAAATTTTTAAACTTTGATCATTTAAATAAAAGCAGAAACATTAACCAATTTAAATAATACAGCTGAAATGATCGTGATCCAATATATACAGTCCCAAAATAAGAGCCTAATTTGTGCATGCCAGGAACTAGTGTCACAAGTCAATAGGCAATCTAGTAGAATATACAAAAAATGATACAAGTTGTACTGCTGTCTGATAGGATGTAGAGAGAAATAAACAAAAGATAACTCTATAGCACAGCTGAGAATCGCCCACAGGGAGGCAGCTCACCATGGAGTCAGGTCCAGAATGTCAAGCTCCGGTCGGATAACCAGATGCTCCAGCCTCAAAACCTGTACAATTAAGTACAGAAGCGTGGTATGAGTACATAAACGGATATGTACCCAGTGAGTATCCCTCCTAACCTCGAAGAAGTAGTGACGAGAGGTTGACGTGATACTTACTAAGGTCAGACAATGTGGAATGAGTACAGGCTAACCAGTAGTAGCAGTAATGAACAGTAATAAGGAAATGAGCATCAAATAACAATCACTAGTACCCTCGCGCCATCCTTTTTCCATGGCATACAAGCTATTTAACCTTCATTTTTTCATGAAATCAACAGTTGCAATTACAGGGCTTCTCACAAATTACCAAAGCATATAACAGGCTATGAGCATACGGTCATTACGATGTGAAAAGTAAACTTGCACTGCGGAGGGTCGAACGGCCCGAACCATAGGTTGCATCTATCTGCACCGCTCTCGAATCGAACATGCGACACGGTTAATATAATAAAGACCACCCCCGCTCGCGAATCCAACTTGCGACTCGGGTTAATATAATGTTACGGCTACCCCTCTCGCGAATCATCCATGCGACTCGGGTTCCCATATAAATTCATGATTAAGAGGAGATTTCCAGATAATTTAGCGGGGAACATACTAACAGTGTGAGAATTTTAGAGATATCAACTTCAAACATAACCCCTTAGGCCTTCATATGTGGGATTCGAGGACATTAGGCTACTTAATCCATATACAAGATCACAGATACAACACATAGAGCATGTTTGTGAGTCCTAAACTATCCGACAAGGCATAATAGTAGTTGCGCACGGACTCTCGTCACTTCATGCGTACGCAGCCCCCGCAAATAAGGAGAAAACCATCATTTATAATCACTTATGGGGATAATTCCCTCTTAAAAGGTTAGAAAGGAGACTCACCTCGTGTCGAATTCACTCCCCGGACTAAGAAC
This sequence comes from Nicotiana knightiana, assembly GCA_005239525.1. Classification (NCBI taxonomy): domain Eukaryota; kingdom Viridiplantae; phylum Streptophyta; class Magnoliopsida; order Solanales; family Solanaceae; genus Nicotiana; species Nicotiana knightiana. The sequence continues at coordinate 53,267 of ML432172.1, read as the reverse complement.
GCACCCGAAACTCCGAACTCTACACCCGAGGACTCGAAACTAGCCAAAAGTTATACAAATTCATTAATTTATGCTTAAAGTATGGAAATTCTCCTACTCGTTTAATAAATTCACCATTCTTGAAGAAATTCTAAAATCCGACCTCAGGCCCGCATGCTCGGATTCCAATAATTCTCGAAGGAAACACTCACCCATAGCTAAGGACCACTAATATACAATTTTCACTTGATTTCATAGCTAATTGACGGGTAAATTCTCAAATTATAATCCATGCATGAAGCTAATATTAGAGTAGATTTTACTTACCTTAAATGACCAGGTCGTTTGCCCCACAACAATGGTGGAAATTGCCCCAAGGAAGAAGAAGAAGATGAGAAAAATATGTTAAGACCCGTGTATAAAAACACACTGTCTGGACAGTATTTTCGCACCTACGGCTCGAGGATCGCACCTGCGGTCTCGCACCTGCGAGCAAAGGCTCGCACCTGCGGAAATGGACTGGGGAGCCTGGGCCCGCACCTGCGGAGTGGAGACCGCACCTGTGGCTCTGCTCCTGTGGAACTTGTCCGCACCTGCGTGAATTGGCCAGACCACTAGGGGTCACACCTGCGAGGATGGGACCGTAAGAGCGGTCCCGCACCTGCGGTCACACCAGAACAGGTGCACCAGCAGTTGTTTCAGCTGGTTTTTGGCCTCGTATGGTATCCGGGAGGCACCTGGGCCCACCCGAGCCCCCGTCCAAATGTACCAACAAGTCCAGAGTTATAATATGGACTCGTTCGAGCCTTCGGAACACCCAAAACAACGCTATAACTCAAAATCACACATCAAAACCCCAAGAACCAATCTTAGGAACTTTAAGTTTTCTAGACTTCGCTAACAACGCGCCGAACCGGCCTATACAACTCGGAATGACACCAAATTTTGCTGGCAAGTCATAATTAACATAACGGAACTATTCCCGATCTCAAAATTCCGTTCGGAGCTCGATAACACAAAAACACGTTCCAAACCAAAATAGGAACTTAAGGAACTTCTTATTTCAATATTGGGCGCCGAAATGCCCCCGGGTCATCAGATACCCATTCCGAACATACACCCAGGTCTAAAATCATCACACGAAGCTACTGGAACCGATGAAACTCAATTCCGAGGTCGTTTACCCAAATTGTTAACCGAAGTCAAACTTGGCCTTAAAGGCCTACCTTAAGGAACCAATTGTTCCTATAGCACTCTAAACACCTCCGAATCCCGGACCACCAGTCCCCGCAAGTCATAAATCATAATAAGCCGCTATGGGAAGTTTCATTTAGGGGAACGGGGTCCAATAATGCAAAACAACCGGCCGGGTCGCTACAGGGGTTCTGCCCATTGCGGGTTCTTCGTACGAAGAAGTGGTACCTGAGACAAGAGAACTCATCATTTTGGACAAAAAACATATTAGATTTATTCCTCGATCTTGCAAGTATTTATTTGCTGCCTTAAGGAAGGTACGGGAACTAACCAAAAGGTCTCCTTCAGCAAGTGGAAACATTTTTGGTATAAAAAAGTTTTAATATATAGACCTACCCCACTGCGAGAGGAAAAGAAATCTGCACATCTAAAGTCAACACATAATCCTAACGGAGTTATTCTCGAGACAACGAGGTGGTCGAGCGATCAAGAAGATATATTCTTCAAGCTTAGGGTGAGGTCTGACAAGAAAGATGAAACATATGTAGCAGCATTCTTATCAATTTGGCTATGTGCGTTTGTGTTTCCCAAGGCAGATGACTTCATTCATCCTGAGACTTTTAAGATGGAAAGCACGATGGCAGGCGGGCAAAAGATTAGCCTTGCGGTCCTAGTTTTGGCGAGTATTTATCATGGTTTGAATAAGATTTCGTGTTCTTCCCAACTCTATCAGGTCAAAGTTTGTTTTCCAATTCATTATGTTTACGGTTGGCTTGCACATTACTTCAAAACCCACTACCCACTTGCTAAGGGTCCGTCTGTCCCTTTGATGGTGGCATACTCAGGAGAGGGAGCTGCAAGGTACTTTGACGAGAAGGATGCAAGAAAACGCATCCACAATGAGGAAGATATAGTTTGGACACCAACAGTGTTAACCAATTCTCGTCCTTATTATTATGTGGATAACGATGCCCCTCAAGAGTTGTAGCCAAATTACTTCATGAGCTTACGTTTTAATTACCTCCCTTTGAGGTATGGTAACTCATTCATCATCGAGGCATATAGCTAGCATAGGTTTGGTCTTCAATTTGGGTTTTACCAAAACATCCCCGGTTGTTTTAGAGAATGATATATGTAATGCCTCTCTAGATGAAGGACTCATATTTTGGAGGATTTGTACACTATTTTGGTCTATGTCACGTGCGGTTTTTTCCCCAACGGAAGATCCTGTGGAGAAGACTTTCTCCACCAATTATGTGTCTTGGTGGGAGAAGCGCATGGGAAGTTTCTCGAGAATAACTTACAAGATTTGGTAGACAATGTTGGGCTAAAGTCTACAATTCCTTTAGGAGGTGAAGATCAAGGTGTTGAAAAGACGCTCCCAAAAGTTAAAAAGCCACCTACTCCAATCCCAAAAGTAGTTACACAACATAAGAAAAGGAAGCTTAAATCCTCAAAGGCAGCTTTGAAAGAGGTAGTGTGCACTTCAATGGATATAGAGAAGCACCCTCCAGTTCTTCCATTTAGCATGCAAGTTCCTCAAGATACAAGCCAGAGTACCAATGAAGATAAAAATTGGAAAAGAAAACGCCTAACCCAGTAGAGATTGTAGAGGTTCCAAGTGTTGATAGTCCCTCAAGAACGCATACAGCTTGTAACAAGGAGGTAAGAAAATACAATCACCTTTCCCTTTATTTTTATTTTTTGATCGAACGAATATCTCTACTAAAAAAATATTCACTTCTTTGCCTTTTCCTTATGCAGTTAAATGCCAATGGGCATCTGGTGGTATCGCCACATGATAAGCTGCAAGTGAATAATGAATCTATTGGATGGCCTACATCTAAAGTGAATTCGTCTTCAAAGGCATCATCTCTTCCTCATGATAAAGCCCTAAAAAGACAAACTCCAAATGAGATAACTAGCGTTCCACCAATAACAAATACAACGGTATCTATTTTTGAAGGAAAGAGCATTGTCTTTAATCACAAAAAGGAATTCATCTTGGGACTTTGGGAGGACATTTGTAATAGACTCTCCAAAACTCATGCAGAATTTTTCTCATCTTATAGTGTCACGACCCAAATTCCCCAACCCTTGGGATCGTGATGGCGCCTAATACCATACTTGCTAGGAAAGAAAATGTTAGAACTTAACTAACCTTTTATTTTAAAATTTTACTTAAACACAATAGAACAATTTAAATAAAAAGGAAATCTATTACTTTTCAATAAAATGCAATCAGGAATAATATTCGATAAGATGAAACGAACCACGAACTAATATTAACTATATAACTACCCAGGGTCTGGTGTCACAAGTCACGAACTACTAAAGAATACTACAAGTATTTGGCTAAAAGAAACATATCTCTATTTTGAATGAAATAAAACAGCAATCTAAATAATAAAGGGAAGACTCCAGGAATCTGCGGACGCCAGCAGATCTACCTCGTGTCTCCGTACGAATAATATCAGCTACTACTTTCACCTAGCTCTGGCCGGACCTGGATCTGCACAATAAGTGTAGAGTGCAGTATCAGTACAACCGACCCCATGTACTGGTAAGTGTCGAGCCTAACATCGACGAAGTAGTGACGAGGCAACGGTGGGGCATTTATAACATAACCTGGATACAATGTATAATAAAGCAAGAAGGGAACAATAAAAAAATTAAACAGTACATGCAACAAATAAATAAAACAACTCGGTTAACTTTTCCAGATCTCAGCTATAACCAATATTCACGAAAATTTCCAAGCTACAATTTAAAATAACCGTAAGTGCAGAATATGAATGACAACAATAAAACAGTGAGTATTCCAGTCTTTATGTTTAAAAATCAGTAAAACATGAATATCCTCCCTTATTGCTCCTTTTTACGGCGCGCAACCCGCTCCCACCTATCCACCCTTATTGCTCCTCCCTATATAAATATATCACCTTTATTTCTCATGTTGCGGCGTGCAACCCGATCCTATATGTCCACCCTTATTACTCCTTCTTGAGGCATGCAACCCGCTGCCACCAGACAATCACATCTCTTTATTTAAAAACAGAGATTTCACAATGTAGGTCAAAGCCTTTCACAATATTTATGTCTCAACAGTGGTAAACAGAAAGCGGTACTATTCATAAACATCCTCAATTATCATTTCATAATGAAACCAACGGGGATATATATATCATAAAACACTGTTAACCGGCTCAACCTTTCATGTACCACAGTGAAGCCAAGGTAACAACTAACACTTCAAAAATACTTGAAACAATACTTAACAACCAGTTGACGAAAACAAGTAGACATGGAGGCATCAACATCATGAAGACAATCAAAACAAGAATATAATGAATTGAACCTGGGGAAGTGATCACGTTAAACAGATAATTTGGTGGTGCATAGGTACTCGTCACCTCACCTATACACCACACACATGCAATTTCACAAAGCATTTAAGTTAGGGATTCCTATTCCCTCAAGTCAAGGTTAAGCCAAACATTTAACTCAATTTCACAAGCAATTCACTGCTCAAGCACAACCTTTCCTTTAGAATTTGCCTCTAACTCGCTCGAACTTAATCACAATTGGTTCAATATCATTAATTATTACTAAAGGCATTAACTTTAATGAAAAATCATGGTTTTCCTATGTTTTCCTATCAAAAGACAAAAAACGACTTCGGACCCGCTTGGTCTACACTCGAGGTTCGGAACAAAACCCATTTACCCGTTCTCCCCTGAGCACGGCTATACAATTGGTTTTGGAACCCGACCTCAATTCGAGGTCTAAATTCCCAAATTTCGAAATTCCTAAGTTCTACCCAAAAATTCCAATTTTTACCATGAAACTCTAGATTCTTGGTTGAAATCTTGTTAAAAGTTATTAAGGATTGAAAGGAATTAGTTAGAGACCACTTGCCAATGATTTGGAGAAGTTTCGGTCTTTGGAAAATTGCCTATAGAGGTTTAGGGTTGGAGAAAATTGAAATATGGGTGAAAATCCCGTCTAAAATCTCACTTAACAGGCTGCAGTTATCACAATTGCGATAAGGGGATCGCAATTGCGAACCCTTTGAATTTACTGTTGCCTTCGCATTTGCGACACATATGTCGCATTTGCGACACAAATGTCACATTTGCGACTTCTGGGGCCTTCGCAATTCCGGCCAAAGTTTCATATTTGCGAGGTTGGCCTTCCCAGGCCTTCTTCACATTTGCGACAATATTGTCGCATTTCCCAGGCCGGTAGACTTCGCATTTACGAAGCCTGATCTCGCATTTGCGAGATCAGAGGCCTGTGCAAAACACCAGATGCACAGCTGAGTTTTCTTAAGTTCTAATCACTCCATGGCGTATCCAAAACTCACCCGAGCCCTCGGGGCTCCAAACCAAACATGCACGCAAGTCTAAAAACATCATACGGACTTGCTCGTGCGATCAAATTATCAAAATAACATCAAAAACTACGAATTTAACCTCAAACTCATGATTTTGCTCAAGAACACTTCAAATTTACTATTTTCACAACTGGACGTCCGAATCACGTCAAATCAACTCTGATTCTCACCAAATTTCACATATAAGACTTAAATATCATAACAAACTTGTACCGGGATCCAGAACCAAAATACGGGCCCGATACCAATGATTTCACACATTAGTTCATTTCTTTATTTCCTTAATAATCCAGCAAAATAATTTTCTTCAAAAATTGATTTCTAAGGCTAGGGACCTCGGAATTCGATTACGGGCATACGCCCAAGTCCCATATTTTACTGCGGACCTCCCGGGATCATCGGAACATGGATCTGGGTCCGTTTTCTCAAAATGTTGACCGAAGTCAACTAAAACTAAATTTTAAATTCCAAAATTATTATTTCTCATATTTTCACATAAAAACTTTCCGGTTTCACGCCTGGACTGCACACGCAAATCGAGGTAATTAAAATTTATCTTTTTAAGTCTAATGAGCCCAGAATAGTGTCTTAATTCATAAGATGACCCTTTGGGTCATCACAATCTCCACCTCTAAAACAAACGTTCGTCCTCGAATGGACATAGAAAATTACCTGCACTGGCAAACAAGTGGGGATATCTACTCCGCATGTCCGACTCAGACTCCCAAGTAGCTGCCTCAATAGTCTGAATTGTCCACTGCACTCGGACTTAAGGAAAATTCTTTGACCTCAACTGACGAACCTGCCGGTCTAAAATGGCTACCGGCTCCTCCTTATAAGTTAAATCTTTGTCCAATTGGACAGAGCTGAAATCTAACACGTGGGACGGGGCACCATGATATTTAAAGAGAATAGACAGATGGAATACTAGATGAACTGAGGATAACCCTGGAGGCAATGCAAGTCTATAAGCTACCTCCCCCACTCTATCAAGAATCTCAAATGGCCTGATATACCTAGGGCTCAGCTTACCCTTCTTCCCAAATCTCATAACACCCTTCATGGGTGATACCAGATGCCTCACCTATCCTCTCTCTCCAACCATGAATTCCACATCACGAACCTTACGGTCGGCATAACTCTTTTGCCTGGACTGAGATGCACGAAGTCGATCCTGTATAACCTTGACCTTATCTAAGGCCTCCTGAACCAAGTCTCTACCCAATAACCGAGCCTCTCCCGGCTCAAACCATCCAACTGGCGATCTGCATCGTCTTCCATATAATTCCTCATAAGGCGCCATCTGAATGCTCGACTAGTAACTATTATTGTAGGCAAACTCCACTAACGGCAAGAATTAATCCCAAGAACCTCCAAAATCAATAACACAGGCACGGAGCATATCCTCCAAGATCTGAATAGTACGCTCAGACTGCCCGTCCATCTGAGGATGAAATGATGTGCTCAATTCAACTTGCATACCAACTCACGCTGAACTGCCCTCCAAAAGTGCGAGGTAAACTACGTACTCCGATCAGAAATGATAGCCACGGGCACACCGTGAAGGCAAACAATCTCTCGAATATATATCTCTGCCAACCGCTCCGAAGTATAAGTACTTGCCACTGGAATGAAATGTGTTGATTTAGTCAGCCTATCCACAATAACCCAAATGGCGTCAAACTTCCTCTGAGTCTGTGGGAGTCCTACAACGAAGTCCATAGTGATATGCTCCCACTTCCACTCAAGAATCTCTATCTGCTGAAGCAAACCACTGGGTCTTTGATGCTCATACTTTACATGTTGGTAATTCAAACAACGAGCCACATAACCAACAATATCCTTCTTCATCCTTCTCCACCAATAATGCTGTTGCAGGTCCTGGTACATCTTGGCAGCGCCCGGGTGAATAGGATACTTAGAACTGTGAGCCTCCTCAAGGATCAACTCACGAAGCCCATCAACATTAGGCACACATATACGACCCTGCATCCTCAAAACCCCGTCATCTCCAACTATAACTTTTTTGGCACCACCATGCCGAATTGTGTCCGTAAGGACCATCAAATGCGGGTCATCATCCTATCGATCTCTAGTATGTTCAAATAAGGAAGACCGAGCGACTGTATAAGCTAAAACACTGTTGGGCGAGATATCCAACCTCACGGACTGATTAGCCACAGTCTGAATGTCTGAAGCTAACAGTATCTCACCAACTGGAATATATGCAAAGCTACCCATACTCACCGCCTTCCTACTCAATGCATCGGCCACTACATTGACCTTCCCCGGATGATACAATATAGTGACGTCATAATCTTTCAGTAACTCTAACCATCTCCTCTGTCTCAAATTAAAATCCTTTTGCTTGAACAAGTACTGGAGACCGCGATGATCCGTGAAAACCTCACATGGCACACCATAAAAATAGTGCCTCCAAATCTTCAATGTGTGAACAATGGCTGCCAACTCTAAGTCATGGACAGGGTAATTCTTCTCATGGACTTTCAACTACTGAGAGCATAGGCAATCACTCATCCCTCTTGCATCAATACCGCTCCAAGACCAACACGAGAAGCATCACAATATACTGTGAAAGATCCTGAACCTGATGGTAACACCAACACCGGTGCTGAAGTCAAGGCTGTCTTGAGCTTCTGAAATCTCGCCTCACATTCGTCCGACTATTTGAACGGGGCACCTATCTGAGTCAATTTAGTCATTGGGGATTCTATAAATGAAAACCCCTCCACAAAACGACGGTAGTAACCCGACAAACCCAAGAAGCTCCTGATTTCCATGGCTGAAGTGGCTCTAGGCCAGCTCTTGACTGCCTCAATCTTCTTAGGATCTACCTGAATATCCTCTGCTGATATGAGATGACCGAAGAAAGCTACTGAATCCAACCAGAACTCGCACTTTGAAAATTTTGCATACAACTGATTATCCCTCAAAGTCTGGAGTGATATACGGAGGTGTTGTTCATGCTCCTCCCTGCTGCGGGAGTATATCATAATATCATCAATGAACACAATTATGAATCAATCCAGATGAGGCTTAAAAACCCGATTCATCAAGTCCATAAAGGATGATGGGGCATTAGTCAATCCAAAGGACATCATTAGAAATTCATAGTTCCCATACCTCGTTCGAAAGGCTGTCTTAGGAACATCAGACGCCCTAATCTTCAACTGATGGTAGCCCGATCTCAGATTAATTTTTGAAAACACCCTGGCACCCTGAAGTTGATCAAATAAATCATTAATTCTCGGAAATGGATATTTATTCTTGACGGTGACTTTATTCAATTGTCGATAATCTATACACATTCTCATCGATCCATCCTTCTTCTTTACAAACAAAACCGGTGCACCCCAGGGCGAGGCACTGGGTCTAATAAATCCCTTATCAAGCAAGTCTTGCAACTGCTCTTTCAATTCTTTCAATTTTGGTTGGGCCATCCGTTATGGATGAATAGAAATGGGTTGAGTGCCCGGAGCCACATCAATGTAAAAATCAATATCCATGTTGAGTGAATCCCCGGCAGGTCTGTAAGAAACACTTTGGGAAACTCACGAACAATAAGCACTGAATCTATCGAAGAGACTTCTGCATTATAATCATGAATATAATCCAAATAAGCCAAACATCCCTTCTCAACCATGAGACGAGCCTTGGCATAAGAAATCACTCTGCTAGGAGGGTGACCAGGAGTCCCTTTGCATTCTAATCGAGGCAACCCTGGCAAGGCTAATTTAATTGTCTTGGCGTGACAGTCCAAGATGGCATAATAAGGCGATAGCCAATCCATGCCCAATATGACGTCAAAATCGACCATGTCAAGAAGCAAAAGGTCTACACTAGTTTCAAGACCCTCAATAACGACTATACACGAACAATACACACAATCTACAATAATAGCATCCCCGAAGGGCGTAGCCACATAAATAGGGACACTCAAGGAATCGCGGGGCACAACCAAATACAAAGCAAAATAAGATGATACATAAGAATAAGTAGACCCCGGATCAAACAGAACTGAAGCATCTCTATTGCAAACAAAAAAGGTACCTGTAATAACAACATTGGAGGAATCCGCCTCGGGTCTAGCCGGAAATGCATACAATCAAGGCGGGGCCCCATCACCCTGAACCATGCCTCTGGGATGACCTCTAACAGGTGGACCTCTGCCTCTAGCAGGCTGGCCTCCACCTCTAACGTTCTGACCTCTACCTCTGACTACCTGACCCCTATCCCTGGCTGGCTGGGCAGGCGGTGCTGCAGCTAGTGTCGGAACTATAGCACGAGAACTCTGATCCTAAAGCTGATTACCCAAAAATCTCGGGCAAGCTCTCTGAATATTCCCGTACTCACCACACTCATAACACCCATCCTGATATTGAGGCTGACCCTGACGAGACGTCTGGCCACGATAATAACTCTGAAGAGGAGGTGCTCTGATAGGGGCTGGCTGATCAGAATAAGGCATGTAAGAGCCACAGGCACCATGGGACGTCTGACGTGCTGACTGAAATGTCCTGGAAGGATGGACTCTACCCTAAGTATCCCCGCCTCCAGATGAGGCACCGCTGAATCTACCGGAATGGCGAGGTATCTTGTCCGAACTCTGACCTCCCAGTCCAAGAACCATCTCAACTCTCCTGGCCACATTGGTCGCATACTGAAAGGAAATCTCGCTACCTGTCTCCTTAGCCATATGCAATCTGATCGGCTAAGCAAGGCCCTTAATAAAGCTCCTGACCCTTTCTCTCTTTGTGGGAAACAAAAGAATAGCATGTCTAGCTTAATCCACAAATCGATTCTCATACTGGGTGACAGTCATGCTGCCCTGGTGAAGTCGCTCAAACTGACGGCGGCGCTCCTCTCTAGTAGTGATAGGAAGAAATTTCTCCAAAAAGAGATCTGAAAATTGATCCCAAGTCAGAGCAGGTGACCCAGCTGGTCTAGTCCGTAGATAATCCCTCCACCATTTCTTGGCAGAATCGGTCATCTGAAAAGCAGCAAAATTGACCCCATTGGTCTCCAAAATACCCATGTTCCGAAGAACCTCATGACAGCTATCAAGGTATTCCTGGGAATCCTCTAAAGTAGCACCACTGAAATGAACAGGGAAAAGCTTGATAAACATGTCCAGTCTCCATAAAGCATAGGAGGACATAGTTGTCCCAACAACGAGCGGTGATTCAGCAACTGGTTGAACTACCCCAACTAGATTGGTTGCTGGGGTCTAAATCTGAGGACTAATCTGCTCAGGAGTGTGGGTAGCAGGAGTCTGGACCCCTACTCCAGCTTGAGATACGACTGCTGCCACGGGGAGTACGCCAGTCTGGGCTACACCTCCATAAGGCCCACTAATCAGACCAAAACATCCTGAAGCACTGGGGTAGCAATAAACCCCTTTGGGACCTGAGCTGGTCCCACTGGAACGGTCTGAGCTAGAGCTCTCTCATCAATCTCTATCTGGGGCTCCGCAGCTGGGGCTGCCATCTGAGCAATGGGCTGAGTCCTGCCCCTGCCTCGGCCTCTGCCCCTAGTAGGAGCTACTGTTACTGGAGGACCTGACTGTTGGTCAACAGAAGAGGAAGCACGTGTTCTCGACATCTACGAGAGAATAGAAGAGTTCAATCAGTATTAGATATAACAAGAATCGAACGATAGAGTAGAAGTAAAATGAGTTTGTTCCTAACTTTATAGCCTTTGAGAGATAAGTACAGACGTCTCCATACCGATCCTTCAGACTCTATTAATCTTGTTCGTGAATTGTGATACCTAGGCAACCTAGTACTCTGATATCAACTTGTCAGGATCAAAATTCCCCAAACCTCGGGATCGTGATGGAGCCTAACACCATACTTGCTAGGCAAGCCAATGTTAGAACTTAACTAACCTTTTCTTTTAAAAGTTTCCTTAAACACAATAGAACAATTTAAAATAAAAAGGAAATCTATTACTTTCCAATAAATGCAATCAGGAATAATATTCGATAAGATAAAACGAACCACGAACTAATATTAACAGTATAACTACCCAGGGTCTGGTGTCACAATTCACGAACTACTAAAGAATACTACAAGTATTTGGCTAAAGGAAATATATCTCTGTTTTGAATGAAATAAAACAATAATCTAAATAATAAAGGGAAGACTCCAGGAATCTGCGGACTCCAGCAGATCTACCTCATGTCTCCGTACGAATAATATCAGCTGCTACTTTCACCTAGCTCTTGTCGGTACCTGGATCTGTATAATAAGTGCAAGGTGTAGTATCAGTACAACTGACCCCATGTACTGGTAAGTGCCGAGCCTAACCTCGACGAAGTAGTGACGAGGCTACGGCGGGGCATTTATAACATAACCTGGATATAATGTATAATAAATCAAGAAGGGAATAATAACAAATTAAACAGTACTTGCAAAAAATAAATAAAACAAATCGGTTAAATTTTCCAGATCTCAGTTATAACCAATCCTCACGAAAATTTCCAAGTTTCAAAGTAAAATAACTGTAAGTGCAGAATATGAAATGATAACAATAAAACAATGAGTATTTCAGTCTTTATGTTTAAAAATCAGTAAAACATGAATATCCTCCCTTATTGCTCCTTGTTGCGGCGCGCAACCCGCTCCCACCTGTCCACCCTTATTACTCCTCCCTATATATATCGCCCGTATTTCTCCTGTTGCAGCGCGCAACGCGATCCCACTTGTCCACCCTTATTACTCCTTGTTGCGGCGTGCAACCCGCTCCCACCAGACAATCACATCTCTTTATTTAAAAATAAAAATTTCACAATTTAGGTCAAATCCTTTCACAATATTTATGTCTCAACAGTGGTAAACATAAAGTTGTACTATTCATAAACTTCCTCAATTATTATTTCACAATGAAACCAACCGGGATATATATATCGTAAAAGACTGTCAACCAGCTCAACCTTTCATGTACCACAGTGAAGCCAAGACAACAACTAACACTTCAAAAATACTTGAAACAATACTTAACAACCAGTTGATGAAAACAAGTAGAAATGGAGGCATCAACATCATGAAGACAATCAAAACAAGAATATAATGAATTGAAACTGGGGAAGGGATCACATTAAATAGATAATTTGGTGGTGCATAGGTACTCGTCACCTCACCTATACACCACACACATGCAATTTCACATAGAATTTAAGTTGGAGATTCCTATTCCCTCAAGTCAAGGTTAAGCCAAACACTTACCTCAATTTCATAAGCAATTCACTGCTCAAGCACAGCCTTTCCTTTAGAATTTGCCTCTAACCCGCTCGAATCTAATCACAATTGGTTAAATATCATTAATTATTGCTAAATGAATTAACTTTAATGAAAAATCATGGTTTTCATGTTTTCCTAACAAAAGATTTAAATCGACCCCGGGACCGCTTGGTCTAAACTCGAGGTTCGAAACAAAACTCGCTTACCAGTTCTCCCCCGAGCCCGGATATACAATTGGTTTTGGAATCCGACCTCAATTCGAGGTCTAAATTCCCAGATTTAGAAATTCCTAAGTTCTACCCAAAAATCTCAATTTTTACCATGAAACTCTAGATTCTTGGTTGAAATCTTGTTAAAAGTTGTTAAATATTTAAAGGAATTAGTTAGAGATCACTTACCAATGACTTGGAGAAGTTTGGGTCTTTGGAAAATCGCCTATGGAGGTTTAGGGTTGGAGAGAATTGAAAAATGGGTGAAAATCCCATCTAAAATCTCACTTAATAAGCTGCAGTATTGCAATTGCGATCAGGGGTTCGCAATTGCGAACCCTTTGAATTTACTGTTGCCTTTGCATTTGCGACACATATGTCGCATTTGCGACTTCTGGGGCCTTCGCAATTTCGGCCAAAGTTTCGCATTTGCGAGGTTGGCCTTCCGAGGCCTTCTTCGCATTTGCGAAAATTTGTCGCATTTCCCAGGACGGCAGACTTCGCATTTGCGAATCCTGATCTCGCATTTGCGAGATCAGAGGCCTGTGCAAAACACCAGATGCACAGCTGAGTTTTCTTAAGTTCTAATCACTCCATGGCCTATCCAAAACTCACTCGAGCCCTCGGGGCTCCAAACCGAACATGCACGCAAGTATAAAAACATCATACGGACTTGCTTGTGCGATCAAATCATCAAAATAACATCAAAAACTACGAATTTAACCTCAAACTCATGATTTTCCAAAAGAACATTTCAAATTTACTATTTTCATAACCGGACGTCTGAATCACGTCAAATCAACTCCGATTCTCACCAAATTTCACAGATAAGACTTAAATATCATAACAAACTTGTACCGGGCTCCGGAACCAAACTACGGGCCCGATACCAATAATTTCACACATTAGTTCATTTCTTTATTTCCTTAATAATCCAGCAAAATAATTTTCTTCAAAAATTGATTTCTAAGGCTAGGGACCTCGGAATTCAATTCGGGCATACGCCCACGTCCCATATTTTACTACAAAGCTCCCGGGATTGTCGGAACACGGATGTGGGTCCGTTTTCTCAAAATTTTTATCGAAGTCAACTAAAATCAAATTTTAAATTCCAAAATTATTATTTCTTATATTTTCACATAAAAGCTTACCGGTTTCACGCCCAGACTGCGCACGCAAATCGAGATAACTAAAATTTATCTATTTAAGGCTAATGAGCCCAGAATAGTGTCCTAATTCATAAGATGACCCTTTGGGTCATCACATATAGGGAGAAAATTATTGAGATTTTCGAGGATATGAAGAAGATGAATATTTAGGATCTTTCTCCAGTAGATAGTTTACTGGATTCTCTTTTTGAGCTTGATGCATCATATGACCAAGAGCGATCCAATATGGCTGATAAGACGAGTGAAGATGAGAAGCTAGAGCTGATTTATAAAAGCTAAAGAGCGTCTCAAGTCGTTCAAACTTGAAGCAAGTGAGAAAGTTAAGAAAGTTTCCTCTAGCGAAAAGAAACTGAAGAGAGTTGCGAAGAAGTTGCAGACATTACAACAAGACAGGGAGAACCTAGAAGGTGTTATAGAAGCGACTCAAAAGGAGGTTGAAGAGATTCCGCAAAAATTTCAGCTACAGAGACTGAGGTCTCTTCATATGACAATGTAAAATTGTTGACTGTTGATGATTCGGTCAATTTGGAGGCGAAGAAGAAGAACCTGGAGACTAGCTGTCAAGAATAGATCAACTACAAGTTTTGTTTAGATTAGGCTATTAGCATTATCTCCTATTTTATATTTATGTTAGATTGACCTAGTGGACATTTATTTCACCTTGAATAAGATTGCTTCTCTTTTGCTTTATATTGCCCGACATTTATCTTGGTCGCATAATTTTAAGCTTTACGCACTCGTAAGGAAAGATTCATATCTTGTCGTAGGAGAGTCTAAATAACGAACCATTTGATTTCTTGAAATTTAGACTTCAATATCTAAAAACATATCCAAAACTTAGAATCAAACACCTTTAGAATCGACCCAGATAATATTTTGAAACCAACTTTCGATTTCACCACGTTGAAAAATTCAGATTTGCGCAGTCTCACCAAAAACATCATATCTTGGTGTAGGAAAGTCAAAATTATGAACCGTTTAATTTTTTGAAACCTTAACTTGAAAATATATGATGTATCCAAAATAAAATATCTAATGCCTTAAGTATAGAATCAGATAATAGTTCGAAATCAATATTAAATTCTGACGTGACGACGATTTCAGATGCACAACTTCACCAAAACTTTTGTATCTTGATGTGGGAATGTCGAAATCATGAACTGTTTGATCTATTGGAATATTAACTTTCAAATATATAACATATCCAAAATGCAAAATTTAATACCTTAAGGATAGTTTCAGATAAATTTTGAAGTCAATACTAAATTTGACACGGTGACGATTTCAGATTTGCACAACTTCACCAAACATTTTGTATCTTGACGTAGGAATGTCGAAATCATGAACCGTTTTGATCTATTGGAAACTTAACTTTAAAATCTATAACATATCCAAAATACAAAATTTAATGCCTTAAGGATAGTTTCAGAGAATATTTTGAAGTTAATACTAAATTCTGACACGGTGACGATTTCAAATTTACACAACTTCACCAAATCTTTTGTATCTTGCTGTAGGAATGTCGAAATCACGAACCAATCGATTTCTTGAAAACTAAAATTTTAAATATAAAACATATCCAAAATGTAGAATTTAATCCCTTAAGAATAGTTTTAGATAATATTTCAAAGTCGACTTGGGTTTCTGATATGCCGACAATTCCAAGTTAGCATGGCTTCACCAAAAATTTTGTATCTTGGTGTGGAAGCCTTGAGATTGTAAGACTTTTTTAATTGTCAGAAACTGAAATTCAAGAACTTCATTCTCACCAAACATCTTGGGTTCAAGTTTCACTGAACTTGAGACGTCGTGAAGGCACACCAAAAAAAAAATTGCAGGTTTGGCGAACATGAAGCCATAGTGAATCCCCGGACTTCAATGCAAATGCTTGGCAACCTCCTAAAATATATTAATCATTTCATTGGAGACACCAATTTACCATAGTGGCTTGTCCCCTTTAAATCAAATGGGATCCAAATTTTAACAGAAGAATGGCATCTCAGATTGATTATCAAATGTTTATTGAATGGATTACATTCCATCGTACTTCATTCAGACAATGATTGGGGGATTATATATCTTTTGAACTTATGCGACTGAACTCAGAATGAAACTCTAAGCTGCCTATATACCTCGATGAAGAGGATCAAGTCATACCGTAGTTCAGAATGGGTAGGATTTTTCTTTTTTATGTCTTAACTTTTGCCTAGGCCGCCTCTTTTGAGATTTTCAACCTAGCGGACTCTTTTTTTTTTTTGGGTCGTACACAGTTTATACTCTTGCGGACAAAGAGTATAGGAACATGTAGTTTAGGCTCATGCATCAAGGAGCTTTGCAACTTCAAGGATAATACTTCTTCAAAAACTTTCCATTGATAGGGCCGATTCACATGCCATCTGCATCAACCAGCTTGTAAGCCCCACTTGAATAAGCTTCTTGCACGACATATGGACCATCCCATTTTGAAGTGAACTTCCCTACAGGTTTATGGGAAGTAATAATGGGTCTTTGTATGGCAAGGACTTGATTCCTACTTGAAAGGATCTTGGGTGAACTCTTTTATTGAAGGCGCGAGACAATCTAGCTTGATAACATTCAAGACTCTGTTGAGCTTCCAACCTTTTATCATCAAGAGCCTCCAACTATGCTGATCGAAGTCGAGCATTTTCTTCATCAGTGATTCCTTCTTGAATAGCTAATCGTAATGAAGGTATTTGATGCTCGAGTGGCAAGACGGATTCAACTCTATAAACGAGTGCATAAGGGGTCGCTTGTGTTGGCATGCGGTGAGTTGTCCTATATGCCCACAGAGTTTCCTCCATGCGGTCATGCCAATCCCGTTTGGATTTGGAGATGACTTTCTTTATCAAGTTGCATAGAGTCTTGTTGAATGCCTCGGCTAGACCATTGGCGGCAGCATTATACATAGAAGAGTTACATTGCTTGAAGCCAAAGAGTTCACAAATCTTGTTCATCAACCTATTGTCGAACGGCTTGCCATTATCCGTTATTATGTAACGAGGAATGCCAAAGTGATAGATAATGTTTACTCGGATTAAACTTGCAACATTTTCCTTCTTTACCTCCTTAAGAGAAACAGCTTCAGCCCATTTTGAGAAGTAGTCAGTAGCAACCAAGATGTATAGGTGCCCACCAGAGGACTTTGGCAGTGGTCCAACAACATCCAATCCCCAAGCATCAAACGGCCAAGATGCAACAGTCGGGTGCAACACTTCAGGAGGTTGATGAATAAAATTCGCATGGAATTGACAAGCCTTGCATCTTCTAGCGTAGTCCAAGCAATCTTTTACCATCGTCGGCCAATAATATCCCATCATTTTTATATGAAAGTGGAGCTTTGGTCCATACTGGTGTGACCCACATACCCCAGAATGTGCCTTTTTCAAAGCTTGGAGTTCTTCTTCTTCCCCTAAGCATCGTAAGAGTAATCCCTCAAACGACCTTCTGTATAGAGTATCTTTGTAGTAAAGTTAGCGAGGTGAACGACGATGGATTTCAGTCCTTCTTCTCGGATTTTCTGGAAGTATCCCATAGCATAAGTAGTCAATAACGGGTTGTCGCCATTCTTCTTTCTCAACTTCAAAGACAGCGACAAGATGCTTGAGTTCGTTTTCTTCACCTTCAGCCTCATTTGGCGGCGGTACTACCCATTTTTGGCAAACAGTAACTTGCGCTTGATCAGGCAGGGTCAATGATGAAGTTACGGCAGGTAAAGCATCAGCCTTCTTATTTTCTTTCCTTAGCACATGCTGAATAGTCACATCACCGAGCCACCCTATTAACTTTTGAGCGTAATCATGATATGGGCATAGTTCAGGCTTCTTAACCTCGTAACTACCTAGAAGCTGATTGACCACTAACTGAGAGTCACCAAATACTTACAATTTCAACCGCTTCATTTTGACAGCCATTTCAAGCCCAAGTATTAGTGCTTGACACTCAGCAACGTTGTTAGAGCAGAGTTGCATCAACATAAAAGAGTAGGGCAGAACTTCACCTTGAGAAGTGACAAATACTACACCAACACCAGCTCCTCCACAGTGTGCAGAACTATCAAAGTACATCTTCCATGGAGGCTGAACTTCAATGAACGTTGTGTCCTCATCAGGTAGTTCGTCAGTTAGCTTCCAATCATCAGGTATTGGGTGATCTGCCAAGAAGTTCGCTAGAGCTTGTCCTTTTATAGCCTTTTGAGGGATTTATATGATTTCAAATTATTGAAATTGGAGGTACCACCTTGCTCACTAAGGACAGGTTTTGACATCACGAACTTGATGGGATTGGCTTTTGAAACAAGACGAACAACGTGAGCTTGAAAGTAGCGCTTCAACTTTTGAATTGAGAAGACTAGCACCAAACACAACTTTTCAATTGGCGAATAATGCAGCTCATTTGGTATCATCATCCTGCTCAAGTAGTAAAGAGAATTTTCTTTCCCCTCACTATTTTCTTGGGCCAGCAGTGCTCCCACGGACCTTTCTTACGCCACAATGTATAGTATCAATGGCTTTCCAGGTATAGGAGCTGCTAAAACTGGAGGCTTCATCAAGTAGGTTTTGTTACTTTCAAAGGCATTGCCACAAGCTTGGTCCCACTTGAAAGGAACTCCTTTCTTTATGAGGCGACTAAATGGTTGGCACCTCCCAGCTAAGTTCGAGATGAATCTTTTAAGGTATGCTAGCTTTCCTTGAATACTTTTCAATTCATGGATATCCTGAGGCTCATGCATTTTCAAAATGGCATCCACTTTGGCTTGATCAATTTCGATACCTCGATGTCGGACAATGAAACCAAGGAACTTTCCAGAAGTAACTCCAAAGGCACATTTCAATGGATTCATCCTAAGTTGGTACCTCTGGAGCAATTCAAATACCATTCTCAAGTCTTTCAAATGGTCGCCCTTCTCTCTTGATTTTACCACCAAGTCGTCAACATAGCATTCAACATTCTTGTGGAGAAGATCGTCGAAAATATTCTGCATAGACCTCTGGTAAGTAGCACCAGCGTTATTCAATCCAAAAGGCATTACCCCGTAGCAATAAATACCCTTGGGGGTGCAGAATACAGTAAGATCTTTATCTTTTGGTGCAATGCGAATTTGGTTATAGCCTGACGAAACTTCCATAAACGACATTGCCTCATACCCAGTAGCAACATCGATCATAAGCTCTGGAATAGGAAGCTGGAATTCATCTTTGGGACACGCATTGTTGAGATCCCTGAAGTCGACGCACACTCAAATCTGGCCATTCTTCTTCTTTACGGGGACAATACTTGAAACACACGTTGGGTATTTAACTTCCCAAATAAATCCAGCTTCAATGAGTTTGTTAACTTCAGTTTCAATCAAGGGAACCAAGTCCGGTCTAAAACGCCTTGGAGCTTGCTTAATAGGACGAGCACCATTCTTGACTGCAAGGTGATGGACTGCTACTTTAGGGTCCAAACCAGGAATTTCTTTGTAACTCCAAGAAAAGACATCCCTAAACTCCTTGAGTAACTCAATATAAGTGCTTTCTTCATCAACTTCTAGTAAAGCACTTAGGTAGGTGGGTCTTGGTTCTTCATCAGTGCCAAGGTTAACTTCTTGTAAGGCATCAACCGTTTCCTTCACCCCTTCCTCAAGTTCCGAGGGAGAATATTTCTTATCTTCATCTTCTTGAGGGTCCCCATCGTTGAAGGATATGTGATAACACGGTGAAACATCGTCTAATTTCTCATTATCCTCCATTAGAGATAAAACACCATGCTCGCTTTGTGCAATAACATAATAACCCACACTTTCTTCGTCTGCATCACGTTCTATAGTGTAGAACACAGTGTATGGCTTCACCTCCAGTACTTCATCACACGAAACCATGACTTTTGTTTGTCGCTTCATTCTAAAAGGAACCAAACTTTGGAAATCTTTAGAGATCTTATGAATTTTGGGTGAAGCGGGTGTTCTATTTTAAACATTGATGGTGGGTAGATGGAACTACTTTATTCTCATGTATCCAAGGCCTTCCAAGAAAGAAATTGTATGAAGTCTTCGCATCGATCACATGCAGCCATGCACTTGATTGCATATCTTCAATAGTGATTCCTAACCTGATCGCGCCTATGGCTTTTTGCCTGCCTTGGTTGAATCCTTGATTCATCACACGACTTTCTGAGAGTTCGTTCATGGGAATACCAAGTTCTTTCATAGTGTGAATTGGCAAAATTTTCATTAAGGATCTTTCATCAACCAAAATTTGATTTACTCTTTCATCACGCATATAGCCAACCAGGTACAATGGGCGGTTATGAAGAGTGTCACCTAGCAGAAGATCGTCATTTGTGAACGTGACTTTTTTCTCACAAACATTAACTTCTTGAGGAGTGGACTCGATAAGCTTATCCGAAGATGGTTCCAGCGGTAGGTCATCACTTTTTTCTTTCCCTTCGTCAGTATGGAAACAAGAGGCATCAATAACCACATGGAAAATCTTCGTGCGGAACCAACTTGGTAAAAACTCCTCCAAGGTCATTGTATGTCGTGGATTTTGAGGGTGATGCACCTCCACTTTTGCTTTCTTCTCATGCTTAACTGGATTCCATCTCCTAGTCCTTTTCACCATTATTTTCCTTGTTGGTTGTTCCATTGATCCTTTTCGTGGGCTGCTTTTGTGGCGCCTATGAGGGGTCACCAACGTCCAACCTTCATCATCCTCAGGGTGAAGGTCTTCAACTTTGTAGGTCTCCAGTAATTCTTCATCTTTACTTTCTTTAAAACTACATAATTCGTCTGGACTAAATGAGCCAAATGTGATAGAGACTTGGTTTGCGCCTGCTTTCTCATATTCAAGCACGATCTTCTTTTCATGAGCCTTTGTCCATGAAGACAAAGCTCTTCTCCAAAGGGTGGCTCACAAGTCGATGATATTTGCAGTAATTTGGGTCATCAATTTTTTTCCTAGCTTCATTAGGTCGCTTCATCTCCAGAAGCTCAATGAGATTTAACTCGAGGAGTTCTTCAAAAATAGCTGGCACATCAGAATCCAGAAATGGTTACTCTTTCTCTTGCATTTCTTTTAGAGTCAACTTTCCACTTGGCTTATCTTGAAATGAAGTGGATTTCATACTCTGCTTCTTGCTCACCTTCGTCGTGAACTTCATAGGTGATGTGTTGACATTCATAGCTTCTTTATTTTCAGATCTTGGTACAAACTTGCTCCATTTCCTGACTTCTTGCTTGTCGTTCCCTTTGTGAGGTTCATAGATGGGCGGCCTTTCATTTCCACCGGAGGCCATGCTTAATTCCATGTCATGGGCACGAGTTGCAAGCTCTTCAAACGTGCTAGGCTTGATACCTTGCAAGATGTAGCGCAATACCCAATACATACCTTGGATGCACATCTCTATGCCAGAAGCTTCACTAAGCCTGTCTTTACAGTTGAGACTTGCATTCCTCCAACGATTGATAAAGTCGATAATTGGTTCACTCTTCCGTTGACGAGTATTTGTGAGTTCTATCATACTCACAGTACGTCTTGTTCTATAAAAGCGATTGAGGAATTCTTGCTCTAGTTGATCCCAGTTATCAACAGATCCAGCCTCGAGGTCCGTGTACCAATCAAAAGCATTTCCTTTTAATGAGCAGACAAATTTCTTGACGAGGTAATATCCATAAGTCCCAGCATTTTTGCATGTCTCAATGAAGTGCGCCGCATGTTGCTTCGGATTTCCTTTTCCATCAAACGTTGAAATTTTGGAGGTTGATAGCCAGCAGGCATCTTCAACATATCGATCCTTGCAGTGTACGGCTTTGCGTACGTAAGGGAAGACTTGGTAGCAACTTCGTACTTGCTTTTAATAGTTCCTTCGATGAACTCCTTCAGTTGAGCGATTGGAATCATCCCTTCAGATGAGACAGGGATAGCCTAATTGGATGCAACTTGTCTTGGGGGAGAATTAAACTCTGGGAGCTTTCCAGGTGCATGGGTAGATTATTCTTCCATCAAGATCCTCACCCTGTCTGTTAGCTTGTCAATTCTAGCATCTTGATTTTTGCATGCATTTGGTCAAGCTAGCGATTGCTTCCGTCAAGTTTGTCAGCTGCTCCTCCACAGATGAAGTGTTTGTCACCATGGCTTGCATGATTGTTGTGGATAATGGAGAGTAGCATGGATTGTCACACAGATTGATCCTTGATTGTCTCATGTTATGTGGTGTAAGTGGGTAGGATCTATCACTTGAAGCATCATCATATTCCTTCACAGCAGAGTGCTTGGATCCGATGAGGTCAAGCAGAGCAAGAGTTTTCTTGATCTTTTCAGCAACATCGATTCCTCCTTCGAGTGTGTTTGTTGAAGATCTTGCTCCTTTTGAGGATGTAGATCCGAAAATAAGGGTAGATGCGGACGGCACTTGGGGTGCTTGTTGTCCTAACGAGCTTGCTTTGCTCCTCGTAACTGGTCCAAAGCTTCCAAAGGTAACTTCTAGTATGTTTTCAACATCAGCATAGAACCTAGAATTAGCAGCCTTGGTGACGCTCGCTAATGAGTACCGCGTCTTCCCAGTGAAGTAGAGCCGTCTTCATGGTGCCTCAACGATCCCGGTGGCGATGTCCAAAGCGTGACGGACCGGGTCAAATTGAGGAGCTTGCTGTGGAGATAGGTTTCCGGTTTCCTTTTTTCTTTTCTTTTTTTTCAATTCATTTTATCTAATTTATATCTAATCTATTTTTCTGGCTTGGCTAGGTGGGATAGCCGAGCCATTCCCTTTTCTTTCGGATAGCAGGTTGGGCAAAACCACTAAAGAAAAAAATCTATTCAATTAGCAAAAAAGGAGAGAGAACTGGAGTTGATTTTCTTTGAAGCCATTTCGATGTTCTTGAACTTTGGTGACTGAAAAGTTGAGATGGGAGGTAGAGATTGTCCCACTGGGCGTGCCAGAATTTGTAGACAATAAATTGCGTCAAGAAAATAAGATCAAGCCATAAAATATTGCAACAATCATAATATTTTATTTCAAATATTTGAGTGTTACAATTTGTATGAATCTTCTGATTCTTCCTTTCAATAGTAAATAAATTCAAGGGCCTTTGAGCCTGATCTTGAATCTATATTTGTTTCCACGAACGATGATCTTGAATTCAACTAGCACAAACTTTGATTTGAACTCGTACTCCTTGAATCTTTACTTGTTCTTCGTTCTTGAGCTTGAGCTTGAACTTGATTCCTTGAAGCTTGAAACTTGTAGAGAAATTTGTGGTGTTTGATCCACGAGCGCTCTCTTGCTTCTTGTTATAACTTCTAGTGTCTTTACTGAATTATGAAGACCCCTATTAGTTGTGGAAGGGAAGAGTTGTGATAAGAACAAACTCTTTCCGACCAATCAAATTGAAGTGTGACATGGCCTCATTTGATTGGTCAGAACATGTCACTTGCACACATGGCGCGATTTCATTGGCCTTTTGATTTGGCTTGACATGCCTTGTTCTTTTTGACATGTGGCATGATCCTATTGGCTTTTCCGTTTGACTTGGTGTGCCATGTCATTTGACACGTGGGCATCCATTTGGGCCTTTAGGAAGATGAAATCTTGGGCCTAATGAATTGGGCTCATCACTTTAGCCCAATGGATTAAGACTTATTTATTTATTTAATCTATATATATTGGACTTATATAATTAATTCAATTATATTAGCCCATAATATTTAATTGGACTAATATATTTAAAATATAGTTCATATTAATTTATCGATTTATATTCGATAAAATTTAAATGATTACAACCATCACACTATACATTTACCATTAATTTCTTGACCTTGCTTATCCCATGGGCAGAACTTTAATAAGTGTTGCTCCTCCCTTGCCCCACACTTTGTTGACTTTTGACCTTAAACGTTTTTCTATGGGACAAGGGGTGGCAAATAAATCAAGATCATCCATTTTTAAGGTAATTGGGTGATATTTCTTGCTCTAGAATCTCCATGAAATACATTTGTACTCATTTTATAAGGGTACCTCTAATACTGGCAGTATTTTGTTAGATTTGCGATCATATGATTCTGATTTGTGTTTGGTTATCTCCAAAATTGGGTTTCCTATATGTGCATTGCTCCACCAAGAAATAAAAAACATATGTGAGCAACAATAATGTCACAAACAATAAGGTGAAGTAAAATGAAAATCAACAGTATAATTAATTACTTGAACTACAAGAAATAACCTATCAGCTAAAAGCCAATCAAATATGTTAAAAAATAAATATGAATTTATTAAAGTTTATGGTCATGTCTTATTAAATTCTGGCTTCTACCGATTTTATTGAGCTGACTTGATTCATGTCAATTTTAGTGATAGTTGTAGTCCTTGTTTGATGTGCATCTTGGTATTTTATATTCAAGTTTACTATAGAGTCGTGCATTTTGATTCCCGAATTTAGATCATATGAAATTAATTGGGATATAATTTGAAGTATTTGGCTGAAGGAAAGTTGAGAGATTTATTTACGTATTCATGAGCATTAAGAGTTCCAAAGTTAAGTAGCAACGTAACATATCTGTAGATTTGCCTCCGATGGTCTCATATTTTTCCTACATGCAAAACCTCACAAATCAATACTAGTACACTTGTCTAGTTTCATTATGGACACTAATACATGTCACTTAAGTAATTATAATGAAACGTCAAAGAGGTCAGGACGGGACACCGATAGGCGACGGATACAATTCATTACGTAGAATTGCTTAATAAATATATCATGTATTGCGACAGAATATAATTCTTGGTAAAAAACTTGAACAGAGGATAACCTAGATTATTCTCCGTTGTGACAATATTTAGATGGTCAACATCGTGTACAGCACTTTGGTGTACTTCATAATAATATTAATTAGACACAACAAAAACATGAATTTCGGTACATTCAAAACGCAGCCTTGAATCGAGCTTATTATGGTATTATAGCAAATGGGTCGTTTTAGATTCGCTTCAAAGTCCTATCACCACCCATTATGAAAAAAAAATTCTACGTGGTTAATGTTCTATGAAAAAAATCAAAACTTGCATGTGAGTGAGTGTATCAAAGATATAATTAAATAAATAAAAATATCAACCTAAGTTTTTAAATAAATGAGAAGGTCATAGTCAATAGTCATAGTACCCCAGCGGCCATCTCAATAGGACAAGCTTAAACCCTAGCTAGAAACTCCATAGTCAATATTAGCTAATTAACTCTCCGCGCTTTGTTTTGAGTTTGTTTGAGACAAATATATTCCATCTCGCAGTTCTTCAATGCAATATATATCCATCTAATTTGTTTGCCTTTTTGATATTTGATTTTTGACTTCTCACATATTGTTCTTTGTTCCCCAAGAGCTGATTTTATATTTCTTTATCATAGAAACGAAAATTTAGAAAAGTTACATATTCAGATAATATATCTTCTCAAACTCAGTTTTATTTTGGCCAAGCGAGTGTTCAAGTTGATGCAAGAAATACACAACAAAAAATAACATGACAGCCATTTATAAGCTACAGCAGTTCAACACAAATTAAAATTACACATATGTTAAGACAATATAACGAAAATAAAAACATATAAGTACACAACGCAATTCTTTGTTACACAAAATATCATCAATTCTTTGCCTATCGTTTTTCTTCTTGGCTAACTATATATGCCCAACTAAATCTATGGAAATATTTTTTTTTTTTTAAAATCTATAGAAGTATAAATTCAGGCAGCGCGGATCAGCATCAGGAGCTCTCTTTCTGCATTCAAACCATCGTCAAAATTCACCGTTCTTTTTATACTTTGTACGGCAATACGAGCAGCTTCTCTTTCTCTTTGCCTTTGTTTCTTCAACTCGGCTTTCTTGATTTCTTCACACAATTGCACCTGTTGCTTCATCATCAGTTGTTCGTCAAAATCTTCTTTGCCGAGTAGTTGTTGTTCGGACTTGAAGATTATGTTAGCAAAACGGCTCTTCAACATCGATGCTCGGAGTTGTTTGTCATCTTTCTCCAACACCGTATCGGCAAAATCGTAGGAATTGGAAACTTGAGAGATGTTTCTCTTCCGGCAGCAAGCCATCTTTGTGGCAATGGCAAATTTTAGCTGAGAAGAAAGCATCATGTTTACTAAAACCCTAGGAAGAAAGCACTAAGCTCTGCGTATGAAAGGTGAGTAGCAAAATTTACTGAGTGCATTGTGAAATATATAGGGAACATGCATTAAGTTTTCCTATCTCCTATAGGAATAAGGAGAGAGAGTTTCCTAAACTAATATCGGATCAAATATGGAAACTTTCGAAAATAAGAAAATACTAACTCTATATGCAACCTAGTTTCTTGAAGTAGGCGCAACTTGTTTCCTAAGTGTTTAATCTCTTAAACTAACCAAGTGTTTCTTGTAATTCACGTAATTATACTAGTGATTTTCAGTTTGCTTTACCTTGTTATTTATAATATTATTTTCCTTTTCAATATTTTGGTAAGGCAACGCACACAAAAAGTAAACCCATTATTATAGGAGATACTTATTACAAATCAAATGATATTATAAAGTATCGACAATGTTGGGATGCAAATACGAAAAAGAGGCCAGAGACCATCACAACGTACAAAACATTTACCTTCAATCTAAAATGGTTGTGCTCATCTAGGGCCATTTGTTTGATTCAACTTTTTTAATCTCTTGGACTGAATAAAATTTATACTCAAAGAGGCTTTAGCTAGTATCATATAGTTGCAGGCTATAGGGATTTAGTCGCATTCACTTTAGCATATAGTAGTATGTATACAGTGAGTGGATTTGATTTATTTATTAATGGGTAGTTAGTTCGCGCAAGCATATAGCAAAATGAGATCATGCTGCATCAAGAAACACATATATAACTTTGATCTTTCATCTCATTAGAAGGAAATCATTTACAAGCACGGTATAAGCTCCAGGAAGGGAACAAATCCCCCCCACCCCCCAAAACTTCCTCAACAACTACACCCAAACAGAAGGGCAGGCAAAAAAGAATGTTGATCAGCAGTAATATCCTAAGTCCTATTATCTTGGCAAAGTACTTGTTGCAGCTTCTTTTTACGAAAGAAAATAGTCAGATAATATGAAATTCTCCTACATCTTCTGATTCCTGTAAAATGTAGCTTCCACCAAAGGGATCTCTACAATTTATCTCTTATGCTTCACAGCGTTTGGTGAGAAACTTCGCTAAACAGAGAATGCAGAGGGAACTTCCAGCATCTCTAATGAATCGGGGCATGTGAGCAAAATAATAATATCTTAACAGTTAAGCTATACAGAGTCGGGCACTTCAGGAGTGGTAGTAATAAGCAGTTGCTCCATTGATGCCTGATTCGGTTAAGAAATGCTTGTCAAGAGCAGCAGTTATCTACAGATGGTAGGTGACCAAGAAACATTATTTGTCACTAGAATTCTTGAATTTTTCCTCAAGTATGTTACGGATTTTCCGCCTCATACTAGACGCTTCTTCAGGTTCGAACAACTTCCTCCCAAACTGAAAATGGGACAAAACATCACAAACAAAGAAACCGATGCATTACGGAGGAAGAAAGATGGAAAATTATATAATTGGAAAAGAAATTCTACCGTTGCCAGATCCTTCTCTTTAAGCCTTTCATGAACTTTAACTATGAAGCGTTCGATAAAGAAAAGCACAAAGAGTCCACAGTCATACTCATTTCTTTGTTGTGGGACCTGTCAGAGAAGTTCGACAGAACAAGCAGGTTACCATGAAGAGACGTGATCGTGAAGTATTTACAAGTTTACTTATTTCTATTGCAGAAAATACTCAAGTAGAAGTTGAGGAGCTGAGCCAATATTTTCGAACCCCCCCCCCCCCCCCCCCCCCCCCGGGGTGGACAAAAAAAACAAAAGCTGAACTGAGCCAATCTAGCAGAGAATTTCATAAGTCTTAAGACAACTAGAAGCATAAAACTGGAGGTCATTGCAAAGGAACAAGCCACTTGCATTTTCAGTGTAGTGTGAAAACCGCTCTCTTTGTAACATTATCAGTTTAAAATGGTTGTATACATCGAATGTTGCTGAAAAAGTTTAACCTACCAACTAGAACGGTAACATGGTGCTTCTTGAGTGCAATGTTGTAAGGTATGAAAAGTTTTTAAGTCCGCATATATTCACTGCTAAAGCTCTCAAAAATATAGGACAAATGAATCTTGTTTTATAAGATAGATGAATTCTTAGAGAGAATGTCCAGCTGTGCAGCTGAACGGCCTTGCCACAATAAAAGGGCAGCCCGATGCACTAAGCTCTCGCTATGCGAGGGTTCCGGGGAAAGACTGGACCACAAAGATCTATTAAACGCAACCTTACTCTGCATTTCTGCAAGAGGTTGTTTCCACGGCTCGAACTAGTGACCTCCTATTCAAATGGCAGCAACTTTACCAGTTACGCCACGGCTCCCCTTCCAGTCTTGCCACAATGAATCAGAAAATAAAATTTCACATTCATCTGATGCCAAAACCAATTCCACTACCTTACAAGTTATTGACTGCACACATATATGTATATTTATATATGCATGAAAAAAGTTCACAAGATTGCTTAGAAATAAGAGACAAGAAAACTCTAAAAGAAGGAATACCTGAATAATAATATCATCTATTTTCCGTGGAAGATTATCCCATATTTTGTCTGCCATAGGAAGATCTGCCACTTCTCCTTGTCTCAAGAATTTCCATTCTTCCACCAAAAATCTGGTCCAAAATTAAAAGTTTGAATTAAATGAACCTCCAGAGTAAAGAAGCTCTTCAGAAATGATTTTCCATCGGTCATATTAGACTAACATTTATGATCATGTTACACCAGGACTTGAGAATCTTTTCTATGAAGTAAAAATTTACTAATGTGGGAGAAACTCCCCAAATACTAGTATATAAAAAGTAGAGAACCGAGGGCACGCACCAACTGCCTAGAAGTTACTTAAACCAAAACAAATGGTTTTCATTACAGATGGTTAATTTTGGTCTTGAATTCTAAAAGACCACTAGATATGGTTTTAACTTGACTTTTCTTTAAATCTGCCAAAATTTGCTTGTATACACCCCTAATAGTAGTTGCAGTCCCGAAGAAGCTAATAATAATTAAGCAAAGACTAGAACTTCACCAGAAGTAAATCGTTGTAGCATGCATGCATGCCTATTGTTTAACAGCCGATGACAGAGCCAAGCTTACTTTTTCATGGTATCAAAAAGAGACCTGCTGCAGTGGAGCCCCAATGAATCCAAGTGAAGTAAAATTGGCCCCAATTGGTCTTCCTTTTCTGGTATGCAAATTATTACCAAGCTCCAGTGAAGCCTACAGAAAAGGAAAAGAAACAACAAGAGGATATGAACAGCAAGCTCCAGGAACTTAGTAGGGAAGAACAAATAGCTATCTTAGATTAGAGACAGCGGGGGGAGAGAGAAAATAAAATAAAAAGAATCTGAGCAAAGCAGCTATTAACAGGGGCGGCTCAAGCACATGTGCGGCCTAAACCTAAAGTTAAATATGAGGCCTACATTTTTTTTTAAAAGTTATAATATATATTTTTATTTGAAATCTGTTCTTCTAGCTTTTTGAGGTGCAAAAATTATTAATAATTTTTTTATAAGGAAGTTATCAATATTTTTTTATAATCGATTTCTTCTAATAATTCCTTTTTAACTGATAATATGGCCAACCATTTAATCTTTCTTGAAACAATATTGATCTTAGGTAAGATTTTATCAATTTTAATTTCGAAGAATTTCTTTCCGCTGAGGCATCTATTATAGTAATTGTTAACATTATTCTATAAGCAATACAAACATTTGAAAAAGAATTAAGTCTTTTTAGTTGATTGAGTATATCGATTAGAGTATTATTTTTTACTTGTAATATTTTTCTTAATACTTTTAATTCAAAAAATAAGTCTATCCATTTCAAAAAATAAGTCTACCTATCAATATGAGATTGACTATTATGTTTTAAAGAAAATTCAAGGTTAAGGCAATTTATTTATTTTTCAAAATTCTCGACATCTAATGATCGTAATTTTAACTAACAATATTTCATAATATACTTCCAATTGTTCAAATCTATTTTGAAGTGAAAAATGACTTTGTGATTCATTACTAACATTCACATCAAATTGTTTTTTTTTCTATAAATTACATATTTATTACGAAATTCAGGTTCTATATTCAATCTTAGATGCTATTTCCTGAGCTGAAATCATAGGAGTTGTAAATCGTTCTTCTATATTATTTCTTTCAAAGTCTACTTTTGTACTAAAAGTACTAAATATTTTTTTTAAAACACCTATTAACCTATTATTTCTAAAAAATAGGGCCCCCCAAATTTGGGGGCCTAAGGCACAAGCCTTATTAGATAGAGGTTAGAGCCGGCCCTGGCTATTAAAAACTCAAATTTTTTCAATTACTTAGCAAAAAATAAACTCCCAATATATGATCCACATTGAACAAGCATCAAATTTGACCTAAATAATGTAGTTTCATAAATTGATTAAAACTGCAAAACTAGGCCAAGTATAAAGGCTCGGCGGACAGCGTAATTGACCCAAGTACTGGATCCTCATGAACTAATGAAATGGCAAATGCAACCTCGAAAACTTACTTTTCATGTATGGGAAGAAATATATAGGCTTTCTCAAATATATTCACCCCCCTCCACCACCTCCTTAATTTGACAAATGAAGCTTCCTTGTCATTCTGCTGTTAAAATTAAGGAAACCAAAAATTATTCAGATTTACATATATAAGATGGATGATTAAAGAATTTCTTATTTACCGATAAAAAAAGGATGGATGTAAAATGGAAGTTAAGATGGGTGTGATGTCATAGAAGATTAGACAAAATTAGAAACGAACAAATCTAACAAGGAGTGAACATAGCACAAACGAAGGATGAAATAAGAGGTCGCTTAAGATGATAATGCCATATCTAATATAGACCTCCAGACAGCAGGTGTGCCGATGATTGAAAGTGATAAAAAGTGATGAGATAAACCTAAAATCACACATAATAAACTTCTTTTGAGAAGCTTACAATCTCTTGCAATCACTGCATACCTAGCTAAGCACACAACACAATGAAAGCAAAGGATCCATCCAAGGTATGGCAACTAGTCAGGATAAAGGCTTAGTAGTTGTTTGTTACACTAACATTAGGGTGTATTCGTCAGTAGTCTTTTACCTTTGATTAGAGAACTATATGTGTGACTAGGCTAAGCGCAAGATTTAGAGAACCACTGGTTTTGGAGTACCCCTATTTTGCCTTAAGGAGAAACTTTAAGAGTTTTGAATGAAATGAACCTGAATAGAGCAAAATGAAACGGAGAACTCATATAGGCATTTGGTACTAATTTAGAATTAAGATTTANGGGAGAAGCAATCCTCAGAATTCATTTTGGTTTCTATAAATAAACTTTACTCCCTCTATCCCATTCTATGTGACACTTTTTTGTTTAGACTGTCCCCAAAATAATGTCGCCTTCTACATTTTGGAAACATTTTAACTTTAAAATTTCCATTTTACCCTTAATGAAATGATTTTATAGCCATACAAAAGTTTATGGCATGTCTAAGACCATAAGTTTCAAAAGTCTTTCTTTCTTAATTCCGTGCCCATTCAAACACCATCACATAAAATGGGGGAGTTTTTGGTATATTTTATTTGCATGATCATAATACAAGTACAAAGCACATAGTTATCCTGCACCACCCATCTCATAGCAACTCTATATTAGTTTCTCATAAGGGTATCCAAGCAGACAATAGAAGCACATAAGACGAGAGAAACAACATCTACCAGAGAATCAAATGGAGTCTTCAAGCAATTACAGGTGCTTCTTAACTTAACATTTTCATGCACGTGTGTATCAATTTACAGTTAAAAATGTAAAATCCAACTCCATATTTGTTCAATAAGTAAAAAAGCTGCTATGGAGATTAAATGTTTAATTTTTCTTCTCCTTTTGATCCGTTCTACCAGGATTCAGTATACTACACAAACCAGTTAGTTAAGTTAACACTTTACAGTAAGGATTTAGCAGAGAAGAAATATTACCTTACTGAAAACAGCCTCTTTGAGCTTGTTGTAAAAATATGTATTGAAGAAGTGATATGCGCACCTTTCACCATCTCCAAGAGACTTTGTCTGCTGGAGGTACCTATCCAACAAGAGAAGGCAATTAGGGATTAACAGATTTACTAAGTCATTGTCAAGCATCCTCTATCCTCTACCAGATGAGTTCGGAATCAATTGAACAACAATATCTAACTTAGGTTACTAAAACAAGGTTGTCGTGTCACACACAAACTCAGGGAGTATGAATCATAGGCAAAAAGGTCCAGTTCTCACACTCCCAAGGTATCAAGCTACCATGACCATCTAAACGCCAATTAATCCAAATATTATCTCTCGAGTGATTATTTCATGATGCTAAAAAATTGAAGAAGCATAAGTAGTCAACGGGAAGCGACAAATACATTAGGAAGGAATAGTAAAGAACTTCTATACATAAGTCATTATGTTTGGTCACTTGATAGAAAATATTATCATTTTTTTCCAAAGTCAACATTGATCAAGGTTAAAAGAGTATCGCATACCTGCATCACCATCAGTGCCACTGAAGACTAAAAAGTTTCAAGAAAAGATATTTTTTGTATTTAGGGGTTTTTGTGATATTAAAATGTTGTGAAAGACAAAAATATAAACAATGATAACTTAAGGATTTGATCAAGTTAATGCGTTCAAAAGGTATCATTACTTTAATTCCTTAAAGACGGACAGAGGAAACAATCTAAAAGAAGCTGCTAAAAATTAAGCTTGTCATCCAACACTGTTTAGTAGGTTAGTCAGAAGGTTTGTTTCATTCAGGGATTAATTATGCAAGAATTATAATACATGAATAGTTATGCAGTGAAAAATAATGGATGGATGGTTATGCGGTGTGTTAGAATAGTTATGTGAATAGTTATACGTTATGTATACATATAAATAGGGCTCATTGTAACATATAATATTAATCAATAATATTTTCTCCCGTGCATTCTCACATGGTATCAGAGCTTTGGTGAGAAGAGATTGTTGTACGTCATTCCAGCGACATTCGGGAAGAAATAACTCAGTCACCGTGCGATATTCCCGTGACCTAAGTGACTATTTGCGTCAAAGTCACTAATTATCAGTGTTGTGCGAAATCCAACACCACCAAAAGGTTCCCAAGAGATAGGCGACCAAACCTCAGAAAAAGTCACCTGAAAATTCCCACTCATGCGCCACCACGCGCCTTTCTGTCCAACGCGCCGGCGCGTGAGGGCTGTTCCGGCCAGAATTTGGAAAAATTTCTTTTGGACAGTGTAATCGCCTTGCAATTCCGAGCCTACCCATCCAATTTAAACCAATTTCCGATCACTTTTATATTTTTTTTGGGGTCAACAGTGATTTTCAGAAAATTTTCTGATTTTTCTGGCATTAATTGTAATTTCCAAAAGGGTTTCCGATCTTTCCAGCGTGAACATTATAATGTCATTATCCGTTGGATCCAATGCATTGAATCCAATCCAGATGGTTTCTTTAGCGGATTATATTGAGTTCCTTCAGTACAAAGCACGTAAACAAACATTTTCAGGAATAGCCTCTGTTGTTCCAACAGATAGTAGCGTGACTTGTGTCTCCCAATCTTCAACCTCTGAGTCTTGGATTTTCACTAGTATTTCATATTCTCAATCTCTTCCAACAGTCACAATGGCCAATGGGTCAAACCATGGCAACTGCAATAGGTCAAGCAAGTCCACTTCCTTCCTTACCTTTAGATTCAGTTCTTTATGTTCCCGGTAGTCCTTTTAATCTCATAGTTGTTAGTCGCTTAGCCAAATCACTTAAATCTGCTGTTTTATTTCTTGATGCCTTGTTTTTATACAGGAACACAATACAGGGCGGATCATTGGTACCGGACGTGAATCAGATGGACTTTATTACCTTATCCTTGCAAAATCACATGGAATCACATCTTGTCTTCCTTCAACATCTTGTCCCGTTACTGATTCACCAGATTTATTATATAAACGGTTGGGACATCCCAGTTTGTCAAAACTTCAGAAAATGGTACCCGGCTTATCTCACTTGTCCACTCTAGAGTGCGAGTCATGTCAGCTCGATAAGCATACCCGCTCCCATATCCCGCAACGTCTTGATAATCAAGCAGAGTCACCTTTTACTTTAGTCTATTCAGATGTTTGGGGTCCTAGTCGGGTCAGTTCTACCTTGGGTTTCCGCTACTTTGTCAGTTTCATTGATGATTATTCCAGGTGCACTTGAATATTTTTTATGAAAGATCGATCTGAGTTGTTTTCTATTTTCCAGACTTTCCACGCTGAAATTCAAAATCAATTTGGGTTTCTATCCGCACATTTCGTAGTGATAATGCCCTAGAGTATTTGTCTTCCCCGTTTCAGCAGTTTATGAACTCCAATGAAATTATTCGTCAAACATCTTGTCCATACACATCCCAACAAAATGGGGTAGCTGAAAGAAAGAATAGACATCTTTTGAAACTGCTCGTATCCTACTCATACAATCTCNGGGGGAGGGGGGGGGGAGGAGTTGCAGCTATTACATCTTACGCTATCTTATCAATCGTATGCCATCTTCAGCTTTCCATAATCAAGTTCCATTCTCTGTCCTGTTTCCCCACTTACCTTTGTTCTCTCTTCCACCCCGTGTCTTTGGGAGTACGTGTTTTGTTCATGACCTTACTCCAAGAAAAGATAAGTTAAGCTCCTCGTGCTCTTAAGTGCATATTTCTGGGTTACTCGAGAACGCAAAAGGGATATCGATGTTATTCTCCCGACCTCCGGCGATTTCTTTCTTATGTTTGCTGATGTTACCTTCTTTGAAACCCAATCATACTTCACAGGTTCAGGTAATCACTTAGATATTTCTGAGGTGCTATCAGTTCCGTCTTTTGGAGATTCAGTCACTATCTCCCATTCATCTTCCTCCATAGCTCCAGTTGCAGCTCCACCACCTAGTCCAGTGCCACCACCTAGTCCAGTTCCACTAATTATAGCTCCAGTACCACCACCTAGTCCAATTCAACCTTCTACAGCTCCACCACTCCTGACTTATTATCGTCGTCCGCACACAACATCAGGCCCAGTTGATTCATGTCCTTNATGTCAGCTCGATAAGCATACCCGCTCCCATATCCCGCAACGTCTTGATAATCAAGCAGAGTCACCTTTTACTTTAGTCTATTCAGATGTTTGGGGTCCTAGTCGGGTCAGTTCTACCTTGGGTTTCCGCTACTTTGTCAGTTTCATTGATGATTATTCCAGGTGCACTTGAATATTTTTTATGAAAGATCGATCTGAGTTGTTTTCTATTTTCCAGACTTTCCACGCTGAAATTCAAAATCAATTTGGGTTTCTATCCGCACATTTCGTAGTGATAATGCCCTAGAGTATTTGTCTTCCCCGTTTCAGCAGTTTATGAACTCCAATGAAATTATTCGTCAAACATCTTGTCCATACACATCCCAACAAAATGGGGTAGCTGAAAGAAAGAATAGACATCTTTTGAAACTGCTCGTATCCTACTCATACAATCTCATGTTCCGCAGCGTTTTTTTTTT
>ML432172.1:0-16109 GCA_005239525.1 Nicotiana knightiana | reverse complement strand
GGGGGAGGGGGGGGGGAGGAGTTGCAGCTATTACATCTTACGCTATCTTATCAATCGTATGCCATCTTCAGCTTTCCATAATCAAGTTCCATTCTCTGTCCTGTTTCCCCACTTACCTTTGTTCTCTCTTCCACCCCGTGTCTTTGGGAGTACGTGTTTTGTTCATGACCTTACTCCAAGAAAAGATAAGTTAAGCTCCTCGTGCTCTTAAGTGCATATTTCTGGGTTACTCGAGAACGCAAAAGGGATATCGATGTTATTCTCCCGACCTCCGGCGATTTCTTTCTTATGTTTGCTGATGTTACCTTCTTTGAAACCCAATCATACTTCACAGGTTCAGGTAATCACTTAGATATTTCTGAGGTGCTATCAGTTCCGTCTTTTGGAGATTCAGTCACTATCTCCCATTCATCTTCCTCCATAGCTCCAGTTGCAGCTCCACCACCTAGTCCAGTGCCACCACCTAGTCCAGTTCCACTAATTATAGCTCCAGTACCACCACCTAGTCCAATTCAACCTTCTACAGCTCCACCACTCCTGACTTATTATCGTCGTCCGCACACAACATCAGGCCCAGTTGATTCATGTCCTTCACCTGACCCTGCTAATACTGCGGACTTGTCTCCTCTTAGTCAACCGATTGCACTACGAAAAGGTATGCGGCCCACAGTGAATCCTAATCTCCATTATATCGGTTTAAGTTACCATCGTCTGTCATCATCCCATTGTGCATTTGTATCATCTTTGTCCTTTGTTTCCATCCCTAAGTCTATAGGTGAAGCACTGTCTCATCCCGGGTGGCGACAGGCTATGATTGACGAGATGTCTGTTTTATATACGAGTGGTACTTGGGAGCTTGTTCCTCTTCCTTCGGGTAAATCGACTGTTGGTTGTCGTTGAGTGTATGCAGTCAAAGTTGGTCCAAATGGCCAGGTTGATTGACTTAAGGCTCGTCTTGTTGCCAAAGGGTATACTCAGATATTTGGACTCGATCAATAATACTTTCACTCCCGTGACTAAAATAGCATCAGTCCGCCTTTTTCTTATCCATGGTTGTTGTTCGCCATTGGCCTCTTTATCAGTTGGACATTAAGAATGTTTTTCTTTACGGTGACCTTGAGGATGAGGTTTATATGGAGCAATCACCTGGTTTTGTTGCTCAGGGGAGTCTAGTAGCCTTGTATGTCGATTGCGTCGGTTCCTCTATGGTCTAAAGCAATCTCCTCGAGCCTGGTTTGGTAAGTTCAGCACAGTTATTCAGGAGTTTGGCATGACTCGTAGTGAAGCTGATCACTCTGTATTTTATCGGCATTCTGCGTCAAATCTATGTATTTATCTGGTCGTTTATGTTGACGATATTATTATTACCGGCAATGATCAGGATGGTATTAGTAAGTTGAAGCAACATCTCTTTCAGCGCTTTCAGACTAAGGATCTGGGCAGATTAAAGTATTTTCTGCGTGAGGTCGCTCAGTGTAGCTCAGGTATTGTGATCTCACAACGGAAGTATGCCTTAGATATTCTTGAGGAGACAGGAATGACAGGTTGTAGACTTGTTGACACTCCGATGGATCCGGATTCTAAACTTCTGCCAGGACAGCGATCCTGCAAGATATAAGCGGTTGGTTGGTAAATTAAATTACCTCACAGTGACTAGACCTGACATTTCCTTTCCTATGAGTATTGTGAGTCAGTTTATGGATTCTCCCTGTGATAGTCAATGGGATGCAGTTGTCCGCATTTTTCGATATATAAAATCAGCTCCAGGCAAAGGTTTATTGTTTGAGGATCGAGGCCATGAGCAGATCGTTGGATACTCAGATGCTTCATCTGATTGGACAAGATCACCTTTTGATAGACGTTCTACGCCTGGATATTGTGGCTTACTATGAGGAAATTTGGTGTCTTGGAAGAGCAAGAAACAGAATGTGGTTGCTTGGTCTAATGCAGAAGCAAAATATCGAGCAATGGCTATGCCGACATGTGAGCTAATTTGGATTGAGATTAGTCAGATGGGACTTGTGTGTGATAATCAAGTTGCTCTTCATATTGCGTCAAATCCAGTGTTCCATGAGAGAACTAAACACATTGAAATTGACTGTCACTTTGTTAGAGAAAAGATACTCTCGAGAGATATTGTACAAAGTTTGTGAAGTCGAATGATCAGCTTGCAGATATTTTCACCAAGTTCCTCATTGGTCCCCGTATTAACTACATATATAACAAGCTCGGTACATATGATTTATATATATGCACCAGCTTGTGGGGAAGTGTAATTAGTCTTAGTCCCTTATGTAATAGAAGTAGGTTATGTTTATGTATACATATAAATAGGGTTCATTATAACATAGAATATTAATCAATAATATTTTCTCCAGTGCATTCTCACACGGTGAAAACTATGTAAGGATTGCTATGGGGTGAGCAATAATACAGGAACGATTAAGCATGGATTGCCTTCTTTAGGGGCATTTTTTTCTTGAGATTCTCATATTCATGTTCTTTATAACCGAGAAATTCCATAGGGCCAACTGGCACATGGTTCAAAGCTCGGTGGATATTCGAAACAACACTCTACCTTTCTCCACTTAAATATCAGGCATTTGTTTGCGGTCAGAAATAGGTCTTACCACTTAGATCGAAGTCTGGGCGTGATACCTTTTTTTATAAGTTGGTGTGATACCTTTATTCATGTCGCTAATACGTTTAACTGTGTTTCACATTTTTTTTCCTGTATAAATAGTAGTTAAATGCTGCATATTATGCCAATATTAGCAATACAGAGTTCAATACCACAAACCAAAGTTGCATTGGTTAAACAGAGTTTCATACAAGGAAACTGAACATTGTATTAGTTACGCAAAGATTAAATTCGCAATGCAAAGTTTTCTCTTGTAGGCCAAATCTTGTATTAGTAAGCAGAATTTTATGCCTGTACTATTTTTCTTATGTGGCCGACCAAACGACCCCTTAGTTTGTTTTCACAGGCAGCCGAGTAGAATAACATGCGATCTGCTTGTCCGGGCAGGATATAGAGTACAAAAATATCTGAGATATCCACAGAACATTAACATAGTAATATCTAAACATAAGAATCTGCCACAACAAATTATTCAATCAGCTACAGTTCGTAATTTATACAGTATGGTACGTATTAACTTCTATGTTTTCTAATCAATTCAGTAACTGGTCGATCAGAATCTCTTTCACTTACAGGATGTAAAAGTTCATTATAGTAGACGACAGATATGTTTCAGGAGCAAGAGATTCCATGTCTGAATAACAGATTTCGACTGATTCAGGATCATCCCTAATCAATGTAAAAGATGGTACAGATATCATAATAAAAAATGAGAGATAGGGCCCAAGGTAATAAGTGATGCTGATAAAAAATGCTCATTCAGGACATACCTCGAGGGATAGTATATCTTGGTTGCCAATGTGCTGAATGAGGTATTAAGAGTAATCAATAATTGCTACCAGAACTAAAACTAGGTGCTTATGTGTCACATGAAAAGACAAATATATCAGTTCAATACCTTTCTACCACATGAACTTGCTGCCTTATCTCAACAACATCAGGTTCCTCCTCATCCACTAGAACAACAGCCTCATCCTAAGAAAATAAAGAACGTCATAATTAGACCCGGGACTATATTAAGAGTAAATACAAGACTGTCACACTTCTAAACTCGAACATGAACCATACTGAACATAGAAATTTTTATCTTGAATAGGGGGAGAGGCTACAATAATTAACTGTAAAGTCTTGTTACTGTTTATTGACAAGGTGGTGTACCAGATTTATCATAGTGCTTGGTAGCAGTTGTGGAATTCTAAGGCTCCAACAAAGGTAATGTGTTTTGTATGGCTGGTAATCAGAGAAGTGTGCTTAACTCAAGACAATTCATAAAGAAGGGGCTTCCAAATTGTCAACAGATGTTACTTGTGTGGAAAAGAGACTGAATCCAGCAATCACCTTTTTTGCATTGTCTTTACACTGCAGAACTTTTGGCAGATGTTTCTGAATATTTTGGGTCAAAAATGGACCATGCCAAGGTCAGCTGCAGATCTCATTCTATACTGTTAAAGTAAGGGATTGCCTAAAGGAAAGAAAAAAATTGGAAATGCCATACCTGCTTGTATTTGGTGGTGTATATGGAAAGAGAGAAACAAAAGAGGCTTTGAAGACTACAACAACCCCATACTGAAGACCTATGATTGTATACTTTTGGCTTTTGGTGTAAATTCGAATACGTAAATGAGGCTGAACCCTTGCTACAGTTCATAGAATCTTTTGTATAGCATAGACAGGGCACTCCTCCCTTTTGTTACTAGCTCTTTTTGCTAGTTTTTTGCCTGTACTTTCGGATGTAATCAGCACTTTCTGTGTGCTGTTTTTTACATCAACAATACTTACCACTTCAAATAAAGTAGAAGTTCTAATAAGCTAACAAATCCATGCGTACACGATGCTACTAACCATCCCCACCGCCAAAGGGAGAAAAGAAAAGAGGCAGTGGAAATGACTAATGATTGTTTCCTCTATCAAGGATAAAGTAGCCATTATCATCCCTTAATCCATACATAGGAACAAAAACGCATGCAATTTTTCTACTCAATGAAGAATGTGCATGAGGAAACCAAAAGGAAAGAGAGAGATACAGGGAAATCTTACATTCACATGCCTCAAAGTACATGAAGATTGGGCTTGAGAAGCTTTCCACCTGAGAAAGTAGAGCAAATCATAATCAAACACATTTTCCTTTGTTCCTTTATTTCATAACAAAGCTCCAACAAGAAGTTGAAATTTAGACTAAGGGGCTGCAGGAGAAGCAAATGAATGGTCAGCAAATTCAAATTCATGGCTCATTTGCACAAAGATGGGTTTCGGTAACATATAATGATGCAATCTTCCTACTTTT
Source organism: Nicotiana knightiana (assembly GCA_005239525.1). Lineage (NCBI taxonomy): Eukaryota > Viridiplantae > Streptophyta > Magnoliopsida > Solanales > Solanaceae > Nicotiana > Nicotiana knightiana. Next base: position 11,184 of record ML432172.1, on the reverse strand, counting down.
TACCCAAATGAACGCACAAAGATACATTGTGGGTAAAGAAGTGCCGTTTTAGAGCATGAAATAAACTGATTTTCCGCGTGGTTTTGCAACTAGAATGTGGAATTTTGGAACTGGACCTTCAAAATGTCATCACCGGAACTGCACTTGTCTCACCGCGATTGGTTGCCACAAAAGGAATAGAATATTGTGGGGATTATAAATCCTCCTTCGGAACCGTAGTTTGGTTCAATTCGTTAGGGAGAGATTATAATCAGATTCACATCCAGCATTGGTAGCTCAACCTAACAATTCATTAGGCTTACAATGAGGGGATTAACAATTACATTTCTGTATTTGTTGGGGTACCACGGAACAGGGGATTTTTTTATCTAATACTGTCACTCCTAGCAAGGCACAAAAATACTATTTTACACTCTTCCCCTTAACACCCATCCTCATAGCAGCACATCTTCCCCAATCAAGCTCTCCATATATTTTTATTACTTTATCTTTCATATGGTTAGTCGTACATACAGAAATGTGATTTAAAAAGGTAAAGTTAATCCCACATAAATTTCCGCACCTAATCCATAAAGAAATGTGCTGCGAAAATTTACCAATCATATTCCCAATCCCCCCAAGTATTATCCCATTCACAATCACCTTACTAGACAAGTGACAACACTCCCTCTAATCAGGTAGGTAATATATAATCCACCTTTGGCTTGGCCATGAAAGCATTGACAGAACAAAACAACCCCTCAGAATTGTCCCTTTGACAATTTAATTCTAGTTCTCGAGTAATATCTTTGAAGTATGAACATGTTCATAAATCAAACTTGGAACTAGACGGTGCATAGTCCAAACAGATAGTAGCTGAAAGAAATATATGCACGGAAATGGTTGGGAAGATCAGCGAACAGGGTTAATGGGAATGCATGATATTTCTTACTTTTCTTATTGCTTGACTATCAATTCTAAAGAAACTAATGTACTTCATCATAAAAGAGGTCTCAGTTTTCAGTGTATCTAAAAAATTTCATCTTACAAAATATTCTTTTTTTTAATAAAATGCACACCAGATATCCCCACCAAGGTAGGGGTAAGATCTGCATGCATACACACTATCCTCCCCAGACCCCAAACCCACTAGTGGGATTATAGTGGGTTGTTGTTGTTGTTGCAAACCAGATATAGTTTAACTCCATTAATCAAGAAAATAAAAGCAACAGTAAGGTACTCCAGTAGTATCAGAAAAACGACGGCAACAATAAAGTGCTATAAAATTAAATGTTCTGAAGCATTAGGTAAAATAAGGAGGGAGACAGAAAAATCACATACTTTTCTGGGAAACAGCTAGAGAAACTTTCTTCAGAATAACGAGTAGAAATGTCTCTTCTCTTTCGATAAGCATAAAAATCTTGTTCATCTATGTTTACACGGAATTTAAAAGGTTCTTCTCGTGAAGACAACGCTATCTTATGTCTTTTTCTTGTAGGAAACTGCCTTTTTAATGTCCTTTTGCGGCCACATGGATTTAGAGCATGTAATTCATTTTGGAAAGCATTTTCTGGCTTAGTGTCTGCCTGTTAATCAGTAAGAAAAAAAATACATATATGTTGCGGTAAGTGCATAATAACATTTACTATTTTCAGATAAGATTTATTATTAAAGTAAGGCTATACTTTTTCCTCCAGCTTGTTTGAAAAGCACGCAGCAAAGGCAGATTGCGAAGGGGATGCTGATTGTGTTGACCGTTGCCCAAGGCCATCAAGTGCACCTACAAAATTCCATCCACCTTTACTTCCCTTTCAAACAAATATTTTGTAAAGCAACTCAAATCTTTTGCCCATATAATTCCCATGTAGCTGCATGCATACATGTACATAAAACCAGAGTCGCACTCATGCTCGTGTAATGAACTCACAAAGCGCCTAAGTCAGCAGTAGACCTCTCCAAGCTGGACCATGGGTACACTTGGTATGCTAGAAGTATCTGTTCTCCCCACTAAGGAACCTCCCTTAATTCGTATAGACAAGAACTCGTAACAAAAGAAAAGCTTAAATTGTTCTTTCACAACAGAGAAAGGCTTAACATAGTCCCAAAAATACATAAAGAAAATATTGACTTACCAATAGAACCAGACCTGTGCCTCCCCCATGAGGCACATCCATTTTCCTGTCAAAATGGTGTAAGCAATAATGCTCAATTACGTAACCAATCAAAGAGGAAAAGGACACATTTGTTCGAGGGAACATATTCCAAACATGGATCTATCACTATGCATGATTGACAGCATCATTATGTTTATACATCAAAACCACTAAAGTTATTGAAAAAAGTTTTTCTCTCTTTTTTCGTGATAAATTTTTCAGTAGAGTATTGTAAGCCCTCTCTCATATTATGACACTGATGCTATATTAGTTAAAACATATTTATAAGCAGCTTTCACTTATCAACCAATACCAGAGTAACATAAAGCCCACCATTTGCTATGCAAATGTGGGTCAACAATTTTTACCTTTTCATAAAAGAATTGTGGGTCAACATAACTCACAATCAGGTTTATTTGGGAAAGGCAAATCACAATACCTTAAGTTGATAATGCAGTAGTGGTCGATGAAGTGGGAGGAGACCCACGAGGTCTCAGGTTCAAATCTCAGCTGAGCCAAAAAGCACTAGGCGACTTTTTCTCATTTGCCCAAGCAGTAGAGTTACCGAATAGGCGAATACTTATGCTGGTAAGAGGTAGTAGGTACCCGACGAAATAGTCAAGGTCCGTGCACAAGTTAGCCCCGGACCACCGTCATAAGAAATTGATAATGATCATATAATACAATAAGTTGATGGTGCACAAACTCTTTTTAATAAAGTTTATAGACAGTCACCCTATTCCCCAAAAATCCACAAAAAGCAGCAAATGCATGAGCCAAAGTACACGTGAAAACAAATGCAAACATTTCCAACTACATTTCTGTACTAGTTCTAAAGCAAAATTTGATTGAGAAATCTCCACGATTCAACAACTCCGCAACATTCTTATATGTAGGGTTCTTCAAAATTTTACTCTCTTCTTCGAAAATCTACAAAATCCAGTTAATGTACGACCAACAGTAATAAGTCCCAAACTAGTTAGAACTCAGAGCCTCACCTTATCGGAGCGGAGAAGTTTTCTCCGCTCCAATTCATCCGCGTGCTTTTTAATATTTGCCTTCAACTTCTCACCGTCATCAGGTAACATAGCGCCTCTGGAGACAAGCAACTTCTTGAGCCTGGCTATTTTGTCGGTTAGTTCAGCATTCGTTAGTATCGAAAGCTCGTCACTTTGCTCTTCTCCATCCACGGGAATCGTCGGTTGGTGTATCTCCTCCGCTGCCGCCGGCGGTGCTTTAGTGGTGACCACGAGCTCTGCCGGAGGCTCGTCATCGGCGTCGTTGATCAGCTTATTCCAGTCAATAAGTAACCCTTTTTTCATGATGCATGTGGTTAATGTGGCACATTGACAACTTTAAGTCACAGTGTGCATATATGCTGTTTAATAGGTTTGATACCTAAAATGACACCTCAGCTTGTACCGTTTCGTAAAATCAATCTTTTAATTCTCGAGAATGTTAATAGGATTAGTCCCATTTTAAGAGTGGAATAATAACCGGAGTAAAGATTAAAAAAAAAATAAAGATGTCCTCTTCAACGCTCTTCCCCAAAGTCTTTTAGACAATTCAAAATTAAAATTAAAATTTATCACAACTTATTTAGTATACGTCATATCACAACTTATTTCAAACACATATTTATATTATACCATATATATTCCATTTATAGTCCAATGAATCAACATCTTCCAACAAAAAAATATAATCATTAAATAATTTTATCATTATTTACTCCCTATATTATAATTTCATCATTGTAATCTCGAGATAACTTATCCTCCTACCAAACGACTCTCAATTCTTTAACAAAACTAGGTGGTTATATACGTGTGCTAGAATGGGCCATTCGTGCCATTGTTGTTTTCATTGTTTCCTAGGTTCCGGGATTGATGATTTAATTGGTGATATTAATATTATTTTCGAAAAAAGATTATTCGTTGATTTTGTATTTGTCGTTCTTATTGTACTTCCCTTTCTACATGTCCCATCCCGGTTAATATTTTAATTATTCAACTTGTTATTTTGTTGTTTTATGTATATATTTGTACATGATTTACGTAGGTGTCTTGTCATTGCCTCGTCACTATCTTATCGGGGTTAGGCTCAACACTTATAAAGTACATTGGATTGTTTGTACTCATGTTGCACTATTGTACTTCTTGTGTATATACTGGTGTTGATCCCAACGGCATCTAGTGGTGTCTCTACTCAAATTCAGGTGCATTGGAGACTTGAGGTATAGTTGCACAGTATCCACATATCTTAAGTCCACTTCTTTATCCAGTTCGTTGTTTATCTAGCTTCAAACAATTATATTTTGTTCAGGCGTTATCTATAGCATTCTAGATGCTCATATATTCGTGACTCCAGTTTTTGGCCGGTTATTTTGAGTATTTGTATCCTCATTCCCCCGTTTATTGTTTATTCTATCTTCATTTGTTGTTATGTCATTTGTCGGAGTGATTGGTTTGGTTCCGAGGATGTTTCGAAATAAATTAGGACACTTAGTCCTAAGGTTGGAAACATAAGTTGAAAGAGTTGACCGGATGTTAACTTATGTGTAAACGAATTCGAAATGGAGTTTTGATGGTTTCGATAGCTTCGACGATTTTGGACTTATGAGTATATCTAAATATTGATTTGGAGGTCTGTAGGTCATCTTGGTTTGAATTGGCAAAAGTTAAAAAGTTTAAGGTTTGGAAGGTTGAGAAGATTGATCGAGAGTTGACTTTGTTGATATCGGGCTCGAATTTTGGTTTCGGGAGTTGGAATATGCTCGTTGTGTCATTTATGACTTGTGTGCAGATTTTGAGATCAATCGGAGTTGGTTTTATAGGTTTCGGCATTAGTTTTAGAAGTTGGAAATCCATTAGTTGCAATAGGCTTGAATTGGAGCGCGATTAGTGATTTTGATGTTATATGATATGATTTGAGGCTTCGACTAGGTTTGTATCATGTTTTAGGATGTGTTGGTATGTTTGGATGGGGTTTCGGGGGGCTCGGAGGGAGATTCAGATTGAAATCGGATTGAGAATTTGACATAAGGAATTTTTGTTATGTTTCTAATTTGGTGCAACCGCACCTGCGAGGTTTTGGCCGAAAGCAGTGAGAATGTGCAGGTGTCAGAATTCGGGAGGCTACCTGGGAGCATAGGTGCGAAAGATTTACTTATTTGCGAGGTTATAGAAGCGGGCAAGGGATCGCAGAAGTAGGCTAGGTCAGGCTTCTAGAGACGCGCAGATGCGAGGAAGTTCCGCATATGCGAGACCGCAAAAGCGGTGTATTGAGCATAGAAGTGGAGGTCGGCTAGATGTTGGATTTCTGCATGTGCGGTGGGTAAACCACAGAAGCGGTCACGCAGGTGCGGTGAGGGAGGACTGTAGGTGCGCTACCTAGAACTTAAGTGGACTTCACAAAAGCAGAAGCATAGGTGCGGCTGCTGAGTCCGCAGATACGAGATGCCTGGGAAGGATGATTTAAACGAAGGTTTCAAGTTTTCTCTCATTTTGGACTTTAGAAGCTCGGTTTGTGGCAATTTTCGAGAGGGATTTCACCATGATTCAAGAGGTAAGCAACTTTTGATCACTTTTATCCATAAATATTAAATACCAATTAATTTTTACACCTTGATTGTGTATGTTTGAGGTGAATTTTGGACCAGGTATATGAGAGTAAGATTTGGGAATTTAAGGGTCAATATATGGTCGGATTGGATGATTTTGGTATGATTGAACTCGTTATTGAATGAGTGTCCAGAATTTATAAATTTTGTCAGGTTATGAGGCGTGGACCTGTGATTGACTTTTTTGGGTTGATTTTTTAATTCTAGTTATATATCTTAGCTTTATTACATGGAATCGATTCTTATAGCTTCTATTGATTACATTAAGTTGTTTGTGACTAGATTCGAGTCGTTCAGAGGCTGATTCGCGAGTCGTTCAAAGGTCGATTCACGAGGCAAAGGTTTGTTAGAGCATTGAGTTGAGCACTTTGAGGTAAGTAACATTTCTAAACTTGGATTTGAGGGTATATAGTCTTGAGAACCATGTTGTATGAATGTTATTTGGGTTACGTACGCGCTAAGTGACGGACGTGTGTACGTGCACCAGTTTGTTCATGGTTTGGGGAGGGCTTTCGGTTAATACTGGGCTTATTTGATATCATATCATGTTATCCCCACGTCCTTCTACTTGTTTGATTATTTGCACTTTGAATCATGTTAGACATCACGTATAGGCTATATGCTAAATGATTGAGGCTAGATAGGGCTATTCTTGTTGTTTCTAGTTATATACCTTATTTGCACACATGTTCTCAATCACGATACTATATTCGCGTATGATATCTTTGTCTCAGTATTGATTATTTGATTCCTCACATGTTATTGATATCGTGTAAGGTAAAACTGCTTAATCGAGTATTTGAGATGTGTTTGTCTGAGACTCAAACGATAAATGACTGAGTATGGGCCCCAAAGCCGATTTGGTACTGATTTTGAGGTGATGCGTACGCCAAGCCCATGTTAGGCTAAGTGTTATTATTTTGCGGCAACGCATGCACCAAGCCTTATTATTAGGATAATGATTATTATTAGCGCTTGGGCAGGATCCACCCTCCGGAAACTGACATTCCAGCAGTGGGTGTAGGCATAATGTTTCATATATGTGCTTGATGATGGGCACTTATTCCAGGCACCCGTACAGTGCTACATTTAAAAACTATTGATGGATCCACTGTGATACTATTGAATTACTTGTATACTTGATATGTAGGCATATATATGTACGTTACTCATGCTAACCGGTAATTGACTTGTTTTATCTATGTTGAGTTTTAAACTATTATACTTGAAAGCATGCGTAAATTTCTGAAATGAGAGCAGGTTATACTTGATACCATTGATCTGTTGTTTCCATGGTTTATCCTTTATTTTCTGAATTGCTAATGGTTATTGGTACTGGCATTTGATTATTGTTATGAGCTCGTTGTTGCTTTCAATCCAAGGTTAGTGTTGTTACTTATTAAGTACACTGGGTCGGTTGTATTCATACTACACTCTGCACTTCGTGTGCAGATCCAAGTACTTCCGATCGAGGTGATTTCCAGTCTTGAGTTGTGCTAGCTATTTTGGGAGACTATAATGTAGCTGCCATATCGTCCGCAGTCCCTGAAGTCCTCTTCCTGTTATCTTTATCTTTTTTGTTTCTCATGTTCATACAGTTGTATCAGAGGATTTATTTCGTACTTTGTTATGCAGTAGTGCTCCTGTACTTGTTGACACCAGATTTTAGGGTTGGTTGTGGTGGTATTTTGACTATATTCTCAGATATTTTTATGATATTCTTCCGTCGTTGAGTTATTAGACCAAGCTATTTTATTTTTATCGTTAATCATGTGATTGTTGGCTTACCTAGCGGGTTAGGTTAGGTGTCATTACGACTTGTGGATTATGGGTTGTGACAGAGGCACATGTTGTCTTCTAAGGGATTAATGAGATTTGACAAGTTTACAAAGTTATTTCCTATTTGCTTTGGTGGCACACCTTTTGAGGACCCACAAGATTTTATTGATCATTGTCACGAGGTGTTTTGCAACATGGGTATTGTGGAGTCCAATGGAGTTGACTTTGCATCGTTTCAGATGCCCGATTCTGCCAAGAGATGGTGGCAGGATTATGAGCAGAGCAAATCAGCAAGTTAGCCACTCACTTGGGACTAGTTTTCATCGCTATTTTTGGAGAAGTCCATTCCTTTTACTGTAAGAGATGAGTATCGCAGACAGTTTGAGCGCCTTCAGCTGGGTAGCATGACTTTTACCCAGCATGAGGGGATAATATATAGTTACCCCATGAGATTATCTCCTTTTACCAGTTGCAATGTGGGTCCTATGACCCCCTTATATTTGTTAAGAGTGTAATAAATAACACATTATATTACTTAGCACAATCTAAACTAAAATAGTGTGTGACACGTGCCAACTATAATTTGACACATTTATTGCTTCTTCTTTTCAATGTATAATAATCTTTTTACTACTATTTATTTAATTTTATCTTTCCTTTTTCTTTTACTCTTCTCCTCACGGCTTCTTCTTCAGTTCCTTTCCCCCTACTGATTCTTCTAGCTTTTTTTTCCACTTCCTGTTTTCTTCCGTCTCTTTCTGCTTCTTCTTCGTCTTTTTTCACTTCCCGTTTTCTTCCATTTCTTTACTTTAAGCGTATTTCAATTTTACCTAAAACAATATGAAATTTCAAAATTGTGACGAATTTCTAGTCCCTGATTCGAAACATATGTTGGAATGCTCGAGTTTGAAAATTCAAAAATATAATATTCAGAGCTGAAATTTTTCGATGAAAAAATGAAAAAATAATGGCAAGATTAAAAATGAAAAAAAACTGAAAAGTGGTATTTTCCAAATTCAAAACTCTAAAGCTTCGGCTGTGAGATGTGCGACAATGGAGGATTCCAATCGAAGTTGCTAAGAGGTGTGGAGATGGTGATGAAATGGGTATAAAGTTGTGAGGCAAAGAAAACCAGAAAGGGAAAGAAAAAGAAATAAAAGAAGAAGAAGAAGAAGAAGATATTCGTGAGTTCAAACATGATGGATTATATTGTAAAGCTAATTGGTATTGAAGATTTGGTTATGGGGGAGTTGGGATGAGGGATGACAGGAAGAAAGTAGAACATCGAAAAAGAGAAGAAAGGAAATAAAAGAAAAAATAAGAGAAAAATGAAAAAATAAAAAAAATATATAGTGTTTTTTGGGTCTTCACGCGCAGTCAGTTAGTGCAAACCAGAAATGTGCCACTTCAGCTTAAAAAAAGGTATTTAATTATAGTTTGAACAAAACAAACGGGGTCATATGACCCCTGCAAAATATAAGAGTGCAACAGGTAAAAGGACAACCCCAGAGATAATTATTGTATTGGTAAAAAAGAGTTTCACACGTAAGCCAGCTTTTGACAACTCAGCCAATCACATAGACACAGGAAAACGCGACAGCTGGATGTGACTCTTTGAAGAGGTACGGTACAAAGAGGCACGGTTCAGAAAACCTACGAACTTATCAACCACGAGAAACTCAACTTGATCAAAACGGGAGAGAGGCACGGTCAGAATGAATCTAGACAAAGCTACGGACAGATTCAAGGACCTACAATTGATTACTCGAACGTTATAACATCGAACACCAATTACCGTTATCCTTTGTAATGCCTCATTAATGTCATAATTAGTCATTAATGAGTAACCATAACAAGATTCGTACGGTATAAGAATCTCCTATATAAGGGAGGGGAATACAGCTTGTAAAGGCATCTGATTCTCGAATACAATCAACTTCGATTTTCTATATTTCTGCAAAAATATTGTCTATTATTCATTTTTCTCCATTGCCTTGATTATCAGTAACCCATATTCATCTTAAAAATAAGCTTTAGTCAAATGGTCTAATTCTTTGGTTAAACAAATTAGTTCTGTCACCGAAAATCTTATAATCTTTGTTTACTTTTCAAGTGATATCCTCTGAATTATGTCAAACCCCAACGACAACAACCAACAAAGGAGTGGAACCCCAGTTCCATCGCCTTCAGGAACCCCACATGGTTCGAGGGAACAATCTCCAGAAAGATCCAATAACAACAATGGTGATAATGATCAAACTGTGGAACAAGATCGTGTAAAGCAAATGATTGCAGAGTATGTGAGCCAAGCTTTGCAAGAATTTGCGAGAGAATTACCGGCAGTGTTACCTACACCGTCGACGCTGCCCCCGCCCCCCAATAACACCATCACCATGGAAAATCCTCAATCTGGGTTGGTAAACTCAGGAAGAGGAGATACTCCTAATAAATCTCTCGAAACGAGACCAGGTATATCTAATAACTCAGAATTACAAAATTTACTGCTAACCATGCAGAAACAGATGAAGGAGCAGAACGATCGCATCGAACAAATTCCTGGAGTACCACCTATCATCAAAGGCATCGATGTTGATAGGTATTCTCAACAACCTTGGAAGCCAAGTGTGGCACCTTTGCTTATACCCAAGAATTGTAAAATGCCTGACGTTCCCAAATATGATGGAACAACTGACCCACGCGACCATGTGACTGCTTTCACTACTGGGGTAAAAGGCAACGACTAAACGAAACAAGAGATTGAATCAGTCCTTGTCAAAAAATTTGGGGAAACACTTACAAAAGGGGCCCTAACCTGGTATTCTCTTCTCCCTGAAAATTCCATTGACTTTTTGGCTGAGCTTGCAGATTCGTTTATAAAAGCACACTCTGGTGCACAAAAAGTTGAGAAGAGAATGGAAGACATATTCAAAATAAAACAAGGAGACACGGAACTACTCCGTGAGTTTGTAGACATGTTTCAACAATAAATAATGTAGTTACGCAGGGTGCCTGATAATTGGGCAGCCATGACATTTGCAAGCAACCTGAACGATAAAAGCTCAGAAGCCACGAGACGACTTAAGGAGAGTCTAAGAGAATTCCCCGCTATAACATGAAACGATGTATATAACAGGTACAATACTAAACTCAGAATAGAAGAAGACACCATTGCTCGTTCGAGAGATAAAGATCATTCCAGATCCAGACGTCCTGAATCAGATAGAAGATCATGTAAAAATAAGTACGGTCCTTACTTAGGACCCACGGGACGCGATATCCACCCCAGGTTCAAAAATACTAGGTCGGACTATAGACCACAAGGAAGAAATGTAGGCTCATCCTCGTCTAGATCCAGAAAGNCAAGTAGAAGAAACCCAGATCACTGGTGTGAATTTCACAACGATCATGGGCACAAAACTGCGGATTGTAGATTTTTACAAGGTGAAGTAGAAAATTTGTTAAAACAGGCTTATTTAACATAATTGTTTAGTGATAAAGGTAAACATGCATATATGACGAACATGCAGGAGCCCCCAAAGCCTCCTTCTCCAAAACGAACTGTTAACGTGACACACGGGGGTGAAGAAATAAATGGAGTGATTTGCAAAACAACCACAAAGTTCACAATTACACATGGGAAACGGGCTCGTG
>ML432171.1:0-40944 GCA_005239525.1 Nicotiana knightiana | reverse complement strand
AATTGACTATATTTCAGAATTTTGTATTTCTTCCAACTCAATTGATAATATCGTTAATTCCCCGGCAACGGCGCCAAAATTTGATCACACTCAACTATGTCCAATAAAAGACTAAGCGGGTGTTGCAAATATAATCCGGGGTATTACGCCCAGAGTCAATGTTTTTGTCACTTCAATGGTTTTCTCTCTTCAAATCCTCCGTCTGCCTTCCAATCCTCGTTAAGTTGTGTTTTAGGAGTCTATTTATATTTTTAGGACAAACCCTAAACGTGTAGGAGACTTCTATTCCAACCGGGAAACACTTAAACTTGTCAAAACTCGGAATTGACCGAAACAGGGGCCTGGCGTTTGGGCCTTAACGCTTGGATAACGCTAGGCTAAGGCTGGCGTTTGGACTCCAACGCCTGGCTAACGCCAGGCTAGGGCTGGCGTTTGGACTCTAACGCCTGGCTAACGCTAGGTGCACTCCTCCTCGCCTTCTGAGCGTATTTTCGATGTATTTGCATCCATTTAGCTCGGTTTCCATCTCCAATTTACCTACACATGAAATAGACTCTATTATGCACATAAAAAGTGTATTTTTATCATTAACGCACATAAATGTAGGGCATATAACATGTTAAACCATTAATTCTAGCCTCGCATCAGATATCCTTATTATGACGTCAGCCTCATCAGAACATTGAATGATGTGACATAAAGGCTGCAGAGAGGTCGTTGTCAGCACGATTCTCGAGAAGCCCATGAACCGCTATTTGTTCGACCCTTCCACTTCAAACATGCCCCAAGGGCTTCTATAAATACTTCAATCATTTGCTTTTCACAATTTTACAACTTCTTCAAGCCTTCAAAGTTTTACTAACTGCTCCCTATCCTCATCCTCTTTCGGCACTTGCTTCTTCATCTTCTTTCTTTAAAACTCAATTACAATTATGGCAAAAACTTCCAAAATGGTACCTCATAAAGAGGGATTCGCTTCTTCATCACGCCCGTCTAAGGGAAAATCAAAAAACTCCTCCAAGCATCGAGCAGTGCATCCCTGGTCCCTTCGACACCGTCTCCGATTTTACTATTGAAAACCCCCCTGCTACACCGGGTCGATGTGAGCCCATTATTGAGTATGTTTCGCCAGGATAGAGATCGGGGATGGATGAGCCGATTTGTTATAATCAAAACCTCGGACATCATCCCTTCTGATAGAATGTCGTTCCCGGAGGAATGGAATATGAAACGTAAGTATCCCCGTATTGAGTATGTTTCACCACTTCTTTTTCTCTTTGGATGATTTTCTTCTAATTTTGCAGCCACCGTTTGGTTTCTCGGCGCGGTCCAAGACCTTTCGGGGTGGGTCAAACTTTTGGACTCCGCTTTTCCATACAACAAACGCGTCTGGCGCGATTTGGCTAAAACATGGTGGCTAGCCAAGAACCACGGTATGTTCTCACTATCATTGATCCCTCATTCTTCGTGAGTATTCTCCATGATGGTGAGTTTGATACATTGTGCTTCTGCAGGCCTTAGGGAAGGCGTGTTGATGAGACCTCCTCCTCCTGGTGAGGAAGAGGCTCCGAAAGCTGCTAAGGACAAGAAAAGGAAGAAGGAGGCCCCGACGGTGTCTCCAAAATAAAAAAAAGTGAAGGCTCGAAAGCCCAAGACCGATGCTACGGTGCTATCCTCGATGGCCGCTGAGAGCCTGCGAGCCGAGGAAGAAAGTGATGATACCTGCCCTTTAGTACAAAGGTCAAAACGAAGCGCTGATGCTTCGAGAATTGCTGCTGAGTTGGAGGCGACCGATGCGAACCCACCTAGTGCTGAGGAGACCCTCGAGGAGGGTTTGGGTGCAGCCCCTAAGCCGCTCGTCGGACATGGCACAGTCCACGTCGGCGAGGTCGAGGGGTCTGAATCCAAAAAAATTTGGGGGCTATAGGAAGCCTCGATGGAGGCTAATGTTGCCGGTGGATTTCACTCGGGGCCGTTGTTTTCTCCAATGGTGATACGAGATGCCCAAGATAGGAATGCCCCTGGTTTGGGGACCTCTCATGGAGGGGATGATGCATTCAGAGACTATTTTGAAGGCGTCTAGGAGGAGACTGATATCGATGCCCCCGTTGCCCTCGAGGAGGCCGAGAGGCTCCAAAAGTAGGTGACTTTTCTTGATATAGCACGCTATTCTTCGAATTTCTACTCTTGCTTTCTAACTTTCTTCCTTTGTACTATAGGTCAAAAAGCTGTATGAGAAAGCCTTCTCCAAGATGCAAGATGAGTTGAATCATCGTGGAGGGGAGCTTGAGAAGCTTGCATCGGAGTCGATTGAGCTGGAGGCTCTATGCGCCCGAAGAGAGGAGGAGTTGATCAACCTCCAGGCAGGCTCAGAGGGAGAACTTCAAGAGAGGTCCGACTTCATCGAGCAGGTATTCTGGTACTCATAATATTATCTCTTATTGCCATACTTTGTGCTAATTAGCTCATCTTCTGCATCTCTTAGATTAGGCAGAAGGACGCCGTAGTGAGGCAGCTCCGAGGGGATGTTGCGGCCAAGGACGCCAAAATCCTTGAACTGGCGTGACTGAATGATGTCGTGGCTTCGGAGAGGGACACACTTCGGGAGAATCTATCCTCAGTTCAAGTACTTCTTCGAGGTTCCCAGGAGGAGGCTGCTGCATTATCTGTGGCCAAGTCTGAGGCCGATGAATTTGTCTCTTCGTACAAAAGGGATGCTGCTGCCGGGAATGATCAGGCCAGGGAGATATCCGAGAAGGCCGAGCTAAAACTGGCTCGGGAAGTTTCTCATGCTCGCTTGCAAGCAAGGAGGCAAGCCTTCGAGGAAGCGAGCGTTAAAGGCGTCGATCTCTCTGTCGATATTGAAGAAGCCAGGGCCTTGGAGGAAGAATCGGCAATGTCAACTACGTCAGATGAAGGCTCTAAAAGTGGCTCGGGCGGCAGTGAAGGCGAAGTGTAGATTTACCTACTGTTTTACTTTTCCCTTTTTTTTGGTACATGGGATCCTCGGCGGGAGTTTTTGTAAAATATCCTTGTAAATACATTTTTTCTGGAATAAAAATATCTCTTTGTTTCATATCTTCCAAACTTTGCCTTGCGATGCTTATGCGAAAGTCGACCTTCGAGCTCTGAATTTGGCTCTTCGGGGCTCGTTCTTGAAAGATATCCTCGGGATCGAAAACCTTCTTGGGGCTAGGTCGACATGGGAGTTTCGATCCCTCGAACACTGCATGACAGCATCATTTATATGACATGAACACGAAGTGACCGAGGTGGCCCCGCTGGTAAACTTCCCCAAAAGCTATAACGATCTTGTCAAAGTTAGTTGTCCCTCAAGGTGGGTGAATAGCCGCCACTTGTTCTATATATAATTTCTCCTTCTTTGGATTAGGTCTTGCTACTTTTGCAATTAGTTTTCTCTTTAACGTTCTCTTCCTTTTCTCAGCTTGCAAAACTTTTTGAGCTATCTTCCTCCTTATCTTTGTTCAAATAGATATGGTTGTCGTGCCCAAATCCATCAACCAAGAAGAAGGAAACTCTACCTCTGCTTCTCGCCCGGTCGGTGGTACACCCCCGGTGTACGGTGAGTTAACCTCGAGTCGCTTTGATTTGAAGAAAGACTTTGCACTAGAGAAACCCTTCGATGCTCCGAGCCATTGAGAGCATACGTCGAGGTTTATCCGATCGATAGAAGAAAACCACCTCAAGGCTGTGAGGAGAGGTTGCGGATGGGGAGAAAATGTGTTGGTGCAGATACCTTCCCGAGAAGAGAATATTATGGCTTACGTGGAAGGATTCTTGAACGTGTATACATACCCATTTACATTGGATCCCCTCGGCCGCCTTGTGCTCGAATTTTGCAAAAGGTATCGAGTCACTCTGGCTCAAATTCATCCGTCCTTCTGGCGGATAGTGTTGATGATGTGGTACTTTACTGAAAAGGCCTTAGCCACTTTATCAGATTATATCGGCCTCAGAATTGTCGAGGCCAGATTACATTACGACACCGATCCACCAAGACTTTTATTTCCAGTGATGATGAGGACCGAAACTGAGAATGGATGAGTCGGTTTGTCCGAGTGAGGACCGTCGACATCATTCCTGCAAAGTTCCTGTCGTTCCCCAAAAAATGGAACTTCCAATGTAAGTACTACGCCGTATCTTAGTGCCATTTACTTTTGTTGATTTATAAGAATGTTTCTTTTTCTCTTTCTCAGCGGTCCCGTGGATGCCGGAAGAGATCTTCGATCTTGTGGACTGGACTCGGAGGCTGACAGCTTCATCGTCCTATGATGAACGCAAGTGGCGAGATCTGTCGAAGGGCAGATGGGAAGCAAAGCACCACAGTATGAGCCACGTGATTGCCTTTTAAGGAATGCTTCCTTTTATGCGTATTAACTTCGCTACCGCAGGTGTTGGTGGATTCTTAGAGATGAGACCGTGCCCCTTTCGAGGAGAGGGAAGGGTCGTGGGCTTCGGAGCCGAGGAAGGATAATAAGCGGAAAAGGTCCTTGATGGATGAGGACATTCTCAATGAGGCGGGATCTGCCCCGAGATACAAAGGAGATGCCGTCGCTGAAGAGGACTTTATATGCGTTGGTTATTCCGTGGACATCAGCTCTCCTTGGGAGGGTGGTTCTTCATCTATGGCTCGAACTAGGGGCCCTCCCGAGGTTTTCGATCCTGCTGGTCCTGGGACCTCTAGCCTCGAGGGAGAGCTTCCATGAGAGGGAAGGAGCAAGAGTCTTTCACCATCGCCTGCTTCCTCCCTCGAAGTACCTTCGAGGGACGCTCGGGGCCAGGGGGACTAAATTAAGTAGGGTCTCGAGCGATCATATCCCCATCAAAAACGGTTCTACTGGGGTCGATGGGACTAGGCCAGTAGATGTACGCTCGACTTTTGAGGAGGCTCAGCGGCTCTGCTCCGTGGCGAGTTTTGGATGACTTTGTTGGCTATTCAGCTATGTGTTTTTATCCTTTGAACTGAAGCTTCTTTTCCATAGGCCTTTGATAAGCTCAAGTTCGAGCTGCTTCGTTGTGAGACCAATTTTCGGGAAGCTTTGGGCAAGAAAAAATCTCTCAGGCTTCTTTGCAATAAGAACACGAAAGAGTTGATACATCTTCGATCGGAGATTCATCGAAGTCGAAACTACTAAGGCAATCTCGAGCATCGGGTAACCCTTATCCTGAAGGAGTAAATGTTTCCTTTCCTGCTTTTGGGAACTAATGTTTCGGTGCTTCAGCTGTAGATAAAAATAGAAGCACTGGAACGCCTTTGGGGAAAAGTTGGGCAAGTGAATTCCGAATGCGATGCGTTGAAGGCACTGATAGGCGTTCATGTTGTGGATCAAAGGAATGCCTTAGCCAAGGTCTCTGCCCTCGAAGTACAACTTCGTAATGCTCAAGAAAGTAGCTCGATTCAGACGAGTAGGATTGCCAAGCTCGAGACTGATCCTTTGAATATGAAGGCCGAGGTTGTGGACGCCCGGGCTGAAGCTGAAGAAGTTCGAGCGAATGCCGATAAGAAGGTGGCCGTTTATTTCAAAGATGTTGATGATGCTCGAGTCGAGTTGAGGGGAGCCTTTGACAAAGAGAGGAGGGGAAATGAGTATGCCCGATGCATGTCTTGGAGGGAGACCCTCGAAGAGATTCATGCTAGGGGCTTTGACCTCTCGGAAGAGATAAAACATGTCGAGGCGGATGAGATCAACGCCAAGTTTTTCCTTTCCTCTTGAGCCGATGCTGATATTTGAAGGCCTCTATGGGAGCTGGTCCGAGGGCCCGTCAAGGGAGCTGGTCCCGAGAGTGGACTAGATTTTTCTTTCTTGTCCTTTGTATAAAACTCTTGTGGGAGCTTTGTAAATGTACATTCGTNAAAGGTCGTATTGGCCCAATGCGTAAGAGCCTAAGCGTCAGCCTAAAGAGCCTCAGGGCCGATTTAAAAACCTAAGGGTCGATGAGCTCGAGTCGAAACCCAACTCGAAGACTGAGCCCTAAACAGTTAACTAAAATGCCTCAGGGCCAAACACGTAAGAGCCCAAGTCGCCAGCTACATTAAAGGTCGTAACGGTCAAATGCGTAAGAGCCAAGTTGTCAGCTACATCAAAAGGCGTATTGACCCAATGCGTAAGAGCCCACGGGCCAGCCTAAAAAAGCCTCAGGGCTAATTTATAACCCAAATGGTTTCATTTCGAAGTCCAATTCATCGGGCTAATTATCGACAAAAAATCAACAGAAATACCAAAGAATTATATATATATATATATATATATATATATAATTCTTTGGTATTTCTGTTGATTTTTTGTCGATAATTAGCCCGATGAATTGGACTTCGAAATGAAACCATTTGGGTTATAAATTAGCCCTGAGGCTTTTTTAGGCTGGCCCGTGGGCTCTTACGCATTGGGTCAATACGCCTTTTGATGTAGCTGACAACTTGGCTCTTACGCATTTGACCGTTACGACCTTTAATGTAGCTGGCGACTTGGGCTCTTACGTGTTTGGCCCTGAGGCATTTTAGTTAACTGTTTAGGGCTCAGTCTTCGAGTTGGGTTTCGACTCGAGCTCATCGACCCTTAGGTTTTTAAATCGGCCCTGAGGCTCTTTAGGCTGACGCTTAGGCTCTTACGCATTGGGCCAATACGACCTTTAATGTAGCTGGCAACTTGGGCTGTTACGCGTTAGGTCGGTATGACCTTTAATGTTGCTGGCGACTTGGGATCTTACGCGTTAGGTCGGTACGACCTTTAACCGGTTCTTTTCGAAGTTTTTTCAAAGTAATTGGAGGCCTGTGATTTCTTGGCGACAGTCAGACATCTCCGAGTCGCATTAATTTAGCCGAAGCCTTATGACGGTGGTCATTGTATTTGGCCGTGGCCTTTTAGTCCACGAGTGAGATATCCTCGGCGTATATATCGAGGGTATGCCTTTTTAGGGGTCTTACAAGTTCGATATATAGCCTTGACTTTGATATCGGGATTATGCCTTTTTTAGGTCTTACAAGTTTGTACATGCCTAGCTTGAGGTCTTATAGTTTTGATATTGCCTCATGGAGGGCTTATGAGCTTGAAGTTGCCAGCCAAGGGGTCTTATGACTTCGAGTTAGATAGCTTGATGAGACGACCATCGAGGACAGTCCCCGAGTCGGAGTTTATATTGCCTCATGGAGAGCTTATGTTGTTGATATTGCCTCATGTAGGGCTTATGTTAGTGATATTACCTTATGGAGGGCTTACATCGGTGATATTGCCTCATGGAGGGCTTACATTGGTGCCTCATGGAGGGCTAATGAGCTCGAAATTGCCGGCCCTGAGGTCTTATGGCTTTGAGTTTTTGATGAATCGATGGGGTGACTGTCGAGGACAGTCCCTGATTCGGGGTTATGTAGTTTTTAAGGTCTTACAATTTTTTCGTTGCCTCGTTGAGGGCTTACAAGTTTGAGCATGCCTAGTCGAGGTCTTACATATGCGATATTGCCTCATAGAGGGCTTATATTAGTGCCTCATAGAGGGCTTATGAGCTCGAAGTTTCCTGCACTGAGGTCTTACGGCCTCGAGTTTTTGGTGTCAGTCCCGAGTGTTTGGGAAATTTCTAGCTCTGGGGTTGTTTCTTGTGAAAATAGCAAACTTCTTTGACGCGCGAAGTGTTTTGATGATAAAAAGATTCTCCTCCGATTACTTGGTACATGTATAAATTTTTCATCATCGAGGGTTCGATCATTCTATGTGGACACGGTTCATTCGACCGTTTGGTCCTATACATTGTTCTCCTGTCGAGAACCACTTTGGCATATTTTAGTTTCTTCGAGGAGGTGATCTCCTGGGGGGATGCCCCTTAATATTTGAGGTTGTTTAAAGATAAGCCTTGAATACTTGTTGAGTTCTCCTTAGGTATCATATAGATGTTGCCTCGTTAAAAACCTCGTCGGTAAAACCTATTTGGGATAAAATCCGACGTGAGGGAAAAAGAGTGCAACACATGCTTTAAAACCTAAGGCCTTCGGGCTGGAGGGTGCTTCGATTCCTTTCAATCGTACACCTGCACATAGGTTAGTGTAAAATGTGAAGGAAATAGGGAGAGGGTTGTACCTTAACTGTGGTGGCGTTCATGCCTCGATATACTTCAGTTACTCGTTCTGAGGATGCGGCACGGTCCTTTGTTAGTTCACTCGAGGATGTAGTTTATGATTGCTACCCAACTATTTGCTTGTTTTTGGCTCCTTTGGTGTAGAAGGTGTTGGTATTAGTGCCACATCGTGCACTGCAAATATTTCTTTTGCTGCGTGTTGCTCTCTGTACACTGTTTTTACTCTGTCCCTCGTAGGAAGCTTCATCATTTGATGAAGGGTCGACGGTACCGCCCTTATACTGTGAATCCATGGCCTTCCAAGCAATGCATTGTATCTCATTCCACCTTCGATGACATGAAACTTGGTATCTTGCATAGTACCGACCACGTTGACTGGGAGGATTCTCTCCTTTTGTTGTCTCGCTCGCCATATTGAATTCGTTGAGGACTCGAGAGGCAAGAACGATTTGGTCGAGCAATCCGAGTTTCTCTACCACCCTCGACCTAATGATGTTGGCCGAGCTACATGGATCCATGAGCACACTTTTAATTTGAAATTTATTCAAAAGAAAAGAAATTACCAGTGCATCATTATGAGGTTGAGACAAGGTCTCGATGTCCTCTTCGCTGAATGAAAGAGTGTCTTCTGGTATGCAGCTCCGAGTTTGCTTTTCCATGGTGATGGGTACTTTTGTTTGCTTGAAGATGGGTCTCTGAGGGACGTCGACTCCACCAATAATCATGTGTATGATGTGCCATGGTTCTTCTGTTTCATTTTTCTTGTTCGCCTCTCTTTTCCGAAATGGTTTTTAGCTCGATCGCTGAGGAACTATCGAAGGTGCCCTTTGCTAATCAGTCGGGCCACCTCTTCTCGAATTTGTCTGCAATCCTCGGTCCTATGGCCGATACGATGTCTGAAACATCAATGTTTAAGTTGTACAAATAGTCGGGGTGCCTCTACTAGCCCTGTGTGCCTATCGAACCCTGCTTTGTTCAAGAGTCCTCGAGGATTCTGGCCTCGATCTATCCTTTGTTCATTTCGAGGTATGTTACACCTCGGGATATTCTTCCGATTTTCTATATACGGTTGATGCCTTTCTCTGCTTGGCCTCGGCTTTCTTTCTGGAAGCCTCGATTCCTTTATTAAGAGCCTGCTGGGATATACCGAGCCCGTGGGGGCTTCTAATTGATCATCCTCGACTCTAATCTTTGACTGATACCTATTGTGTACATCCGCCCACACTACGGCGGGATACTCGATCAAGTTTTGCTTCAACTGCTTTGAAGCTATCGAGCTTCGTTCATTCAAGACCTGAGCGAAGGCTTGTACTGCCCAATCGTCGGAGACCGGAGGTAATTCCATCCGTTCCAATTGGAAGCGGGATACGAACTCCCTTAACATCTCATTCTCTCTTTGTTTGATTTTGAAGACGTCAGACTTCCTCGTAGCGACTTTGATGGCACCAACATGTTCCTTCACAAAAGAGTTTGCCATCATGGCAAACGAATCTACCGAGTTCGGGGGCAGGTTATGATACCACATCATGGCCCCTTTGGATAGTGTTTCTCCAAAAATTTTCAATAAGACGGATTTAATCTCGTCATCTCTTAGGTCGTTCCCTTTGACAGCACAAGTGTAAGCAGTAATGTGCTCATTGGGGTCTGAGGTCCCGTTGTACTTCGGGAGATCGGGCATATTATGAATTTCTTCGGGATGGGATTCGGAGCCGCACTTGATGGAAATGGATTTTGCACGAACTTTTTTGAATCTACACCCTTCAGAGTCGGGGGTGCGCCTGGGATCTGATCAACCCTCGAGTTATAGGTTTCCACCTTTTTGTCGTTAGCTTCTATCTTCTTTTCGCCTGATTCAATCCTCTTTGTGAGGTCCTCGAACATCTTCATAATAGCAGGGTCGGCTGCTGACCCATTATTTCTCGACCTTTCTGGTGCTTGTTCAACTCAAGGAGCCGTTTCTGGTGGTGTTGTGCTTGGAGTTCTCTGATGGCTTTGTAGCTGAGCAATAGCCACCTGCTGTGCTTGCAACATCTCAAAAATGACGTGAAGACTAACCTCCCTTTCCTTTTGAGCAGAGGCTCTCTGTGCTTTATGCTGGTCTCCATCGCGAACACTCCCATCTGTGTGAGAGCTTACATCGACATGTTGAGCATTGCGTGAGCCTTCATCGACGGGGATTTGCACTGGTGCCCCCTCAGGCTTTTGCGGTGGTACACCAGCACCTGAAGTAGCTGCGTCGTTCTCTCCATGATCCTCAGCATCGTTGTTTTCATGTGCATTTACTGAGTTAGACATTTTTTGACCTGAAATTGCAGATTCTTGGACAAGAAAAAGTGTAAAGAATAACTTGTGTGTGGGCGCCAAACTGTTTACCTTGAAAATGGTAATTACAATTATATTTGAATTTGCGGTTCTAAAAATATGTGATCTACTTTAATACCAGTTGTTTAGGCAATAGTTGCTAGGTGAGAGGTAAGAAAATGAGATAAGAGCGAAGGATAATAAGATTGTGCAAACCGAGCAGATGAGAGACATGGTCTCAGGCTTGGTCGAAATTGGCCTTGAGGTCGAGAGCTTGACGGAGGGCGGTCGAAGAGGATACAACAGTATTGAAGGCCTCGAAGATGGCATCTTTATGATCAATAACAAGTAATAAATGAAGAACAATTAATGAACATAATAAATGAAAAACAATAAATCAATGGAGCAATTGTAAATAATGTCTTGAGTTTAAAGAGCAGAGAATGCTCTTCTTCTTCTATTGAATATTATCCCTCTAACAAAATGACAAGGGCCCCTTTTATATAAGAGGGGGAAACCCAACATAGTACATACACAATTAATACAAAGATAGACGGCTGGTACAACCATTTAATGCCACGGTACGGGCTTGTACTATTTTGCGTACTTGGTCAGCTTTAACCCCGTGCCTTTTGGAAATTTTTCGCCTTTCCATGATGGTCTTCGATTTACACCGCCTCGAGGTCGAGCGTGGAGAGTCCTCGACATGCCTCCTCGATGTAAAAACTCGAACTGCTTCGAGCCTTCTGAAGACGGGCTATGAAGTGCCGTAATTATCATAAAATCGGGCTCTCCAATTTTAGCCGTATACAAACATATAACAACAATCCAAACAAGTTGTTAGATAAGGTCCCATTGCAAGATTAAAAACAGCCTTTAATTGCTAGATTACTGCCCCTTGGCCTTTTTTCCCTCTAGGCTCCAACTCAAACAATTTTTTTTTAAAAATGTTGTATAACTTCTTCAAAAAAAAAAAAAAAAAACCCCATTTTTTATTTCCGGGTATTAAATAAGCAGCTCAGTTTTCGTATTTTAAAACCTTTGTGAACTTTCTAATACTAAATGGCTCATATTTTGAAGGAATATTTTCTAATGCGAGTAGTGATTTTCTATTTTGAGATTTAAAATTTCTTCTAATTATTAAACATAGATGAAGGGAAAAAAGGTTAAATCTTCTTTATACTTTTGGCCTAGTATTTTCAATTCATTAGGAAAAAGTTTTATTTTATCATTGATCACTAACGTAACTCCAATCTGGGGATAATCAAAGTCGAAGCGTAAATTTGAACTTTTCTTTACCTAGAAGTTCATGTTGGAGCTCCATTAATGATAAGCGAATACATCATGAGATGATTTAACTATCAACAAGTGTACGAATGACCAAAAGTAAAATTGAATAATTTTAGTTGGACCTTTTTCCCAATTAAACTTAGCTTGTCACCAATTACATCACAAGCAAATTCTTCAACTTCACAAACAAAGCAAGCTAAGGTAACTACTTTGGTGTATACATACCGGAAATCGCAAGTGAATGAAATGTTGAGTGAGATTAATAGCTTGTTGGCCAAACTTGAAATATATTTATTTTGATAAGTGTTTTTTGAAAAATGCTTTTCAAAAAAATATTTTTGGTAAGAATCGGTTTGTGTTTGACTAATTAATTTAAAATAATTAGTATTTGATCAAACTTTTAAAAACTGCTTTTTAATTTATTTTTTTTCAAAAGTGTTTCTCAGAAAATTGATTTTGGAGAGAAATTATATTTTTTTGCTTCTAAAAAATTATTTCTATTTCTCCTCAAAAACATTTTTTTTTCTTTCTAAAATCTTGATCAAACACCTTCATTTTTTATCAAAAAACCCAAAAAGTTATTTTTGATAAAAAAAAAAAAAACTTGGCCAAACATAGTATAAAGCTACCTACTACTGCTACTGGATTAGAGTCATAGGACAAAAGGACATTTCCCTTCTAAAGAATTTCCAAAAAATTATTTTCTCTAAATGTCCTTTCACAAGGTTTAAGAACCCAAATAAGTAATTTCCAATTTATATCCCTTTTCAGCTGATTGTTGAATCAAGAACCTTCCTTTTTCAAGTGGGGTTTAAGATCCCAAATTAGTAATTTCCAATATTTAGAAACTTTCATCAGAAAAACACGATTGTTGAATCAAGAACCAACCTTTTGCGGCTGGTGTGTTGGAATGGAGGTGGTACAACATAGGTGGAGGTTAAGGTGGTCATTCAAGAATGCAACAATTGTTGTCACTTTGTTCAATTTGATTGCTTCCCTTTTTCTACTTTACAGTTTTTTTTCTTCTTCATCTTCCAGCAAACCATCTTCAGGTTCCCTTCTCTTATTGCCTTTTTCCTTTTAAATTTACTTCATTTTCAGTTCAAACAATTCTTGTTTTTTTTTTATTATCTATAAATTTTGTTTTTTCTGTTTTATTTTTGATGGGTTTGTGTTGAAATGAAGCAACATATGACAGATAATTGAAAAAGTTCCTAACTTTTATAAGACAGAGGTTTTGTTGTTTGATCAAGAACCGTAAATAGGGTTGCTTTTCCTAAATTTGCTTCATTTTCAGTTCAATCAATTCTTCGATTCTTTTAAAATCTAAAAATTGTGTTTTTTCTGTTTGATTTTTTCTGGGTTTGTGTTGAAAGAAGCAACAGAACACAAAAAATTGAAAGTGCTTAATTTATTTACGGTACAGGTTTTGCTATTTGATCAAGAACTGGAAAAATGGTTACTTTGATTGGGAGTTGTTGCATTTGGTGTTCCAAATTTTCACTTTGGAACCTTTTTCTGTGTAACTGAGAGCAAATGAGGCTAAAAAGTTACTGCCTTTATCGTGTATTCCCTCTAATGTAAACTATTTAGGGGAATTTCTTGCTTAAATAGCACAAATAAGGAAATAGTGTCACATAAAAATGAAAAAGAGGGAGTAGTAGTAATCTATGTTGCACGGACACTCCAAAATACTGCCACACCCGTATCGGATTCTCCAAAAATACATTGCTTTTGGAGAATCCGACACGCACCCGGCAACATTTTTGAAGAGTCCGACCAAATAGGTAGTAATTGCTGGCATGTAGCGAAATAAAAGGCGGAGGTGTAGATATTAAGTTTTGCTCATAAAAAGTTGTTTTAGGATATTTCATTTTCCTGTCAAATAACTATCACTAGATCTCCTAATCTTGGTAAGAGAATGGCTAATACGGCATCTTGATGTTTGAACTGCAGTTGAAATATATATAAAGGAAGCAGAAGAGATTCGCCGTGCTATGCTGCCTGTGGAGCTAATTAAGAGAGTGAGTACCGTCCTTTTTCTATGTTCTGCTGTAGCTGAATAATTAGGACGTGTGCATCAATCGTACTAGTAATATCTCGTTTTCTATTTTGTGAGACTTCTGGAGAATACAAAATCTTCTGTCTTGATAGGTGAAGGAAATACAGAAAGAAGCATATGTCGAACCAGATCCTGTCCAACAGAAGGATGCAAAACAGACTGCTGCAGTAGACCTCATATCTAGACTGAACAATTATCGGTCATATTCTGATTCAGGCAGCGTGAAAGGTAAATATTCAACAACCCTCTGGACACTCTTCTTTCCTTCAGGCACAAAAAAAACCTCTATAACACTTGGCCATAAGTTGAGTCCATCAACTATGTCTTCTGCCATTATGGCAGTCCGGCAACTATGTGTCTATGTCTTCTGCAGCTCTTGGTATCAGTAAAAGAGAAATTTTGGTGCTGAATGAAATGGCATAGCATGATTCAGTCAGTCGTATATCTTCTATGACTCACACTTATTGTTATATATTATATCAGTCATCTGATTTGGTTATGAATTGAGGCCATACAAAGGACAACTTAATTGTCATGCATCAACTTTATCTGTTTTATTTCAATGCACGTTAGTCCTTGGAGAAGTAGTTTTAATCAGATGAGCTCACATATGGTAGGACCCTAGCTCGATACTCTACTTCAACACTAGGTCTAACACAGTATCATGAAATAGATCGTGCCAGAGAATATCCAACAATCTATGTGACCTTCGTCTTTTTATCTTGGAGCTCTTTTGATAACTGTGAATGTGGATTACTGAGTCTCAGTAACCTTTATATGGAGTTTGAAGAAACTGACCCACTACACTTACTGTAAATATTATCTGGTCATGTGATTGTGAAATAATTCAGTTTATCAATCAGTTTTCAAAATCTTCAGAGTCTTCCTGTGACTTCCCCTGGATTTGTTTCCTCTAGTGTGTCCGAAATATACTTCCCTTGTAAGATGAGAATGTTTATCTTGGACTATGCTACCTCAATTCCCAAAAGGTACTTAATTTAATTTTTTATTTTTCCATTCTTTGGCCTCAAGGTGGTTAAACAAATTCTGCTTAGAGTTGAGATAAATACATTTATCATGACAATCATGACGCAAGAAACTGAACGATCGGCTTCACTTCAAGTCATCCCAAATTGTTGGACTGAACGACACAACTGAACCTTCAAAACTATACCTAAGAGGATTAGTTCAGACCATATAATGACCAAGCTAGTCTTCTAAGCTTTTATCCCATATAATGACCAAGCTTGCTTGCGCTCTCTCGTGCGTTATCCTATTCCGGTTCAATCGATGCCATTCTTCGTTATATACCTGACAAATTGGGAGGTGTAGTTGCAATAGCATCAGTTTTTATGTCCGTTGGTTCCACCCAAAAAGCTGTGCACCCCCTTCTGGATGATGAGCCAGAGTGAGAGCCCACAATAAGCTAATGGATGCTATCTCTGCGGGATAATTAATTCCCCCTTTTTAATTCACGGATAGCACAGTTGAAAAGACGTAAAGGAATCTTCGAGCCTGCTTCTGTCCTTGCTACATTTCCCATCTCCTCTCTAGCCATCTCTACATCTGCCAGAATCAGATCATCGACCCAATTCTGGCATTTATGGTGGTTGACATACT
This sequence comes from Nicotiana knightiana, assembly GCA_005239525.1. Classification (NCBI taxonomy): domain Eukaryota; kingdom Viridiplantae; phylum Streptophyta; class Magnoliopsida; order Solanales; family Solanaceae; genus Nicotiana; species Nicotiana knightiana. Next base: position 25,583 of record ML432171.1, on the reverse strand, counting down.
CGATTGGAATGGGAAGAACTACTCATCCAACGAGTTGGCATACCTCTTAGCAATCCCCTAAAACTGAGCTTGCCAAGCGGTCAGTGATGCAGGTTATTAATCGTTAGCTACCAAAGAGAATGTGTCACCCTAATCAAGGTCATAAATTTGAGTGTACCCTTTAACAATAGGCAAGCCTTCAGCCAATCAGTTTTGCATCTGGATCCACTTTCACAGAATAAATATAGTGGCGCCTAGCAGCAGATTTGACCTGCCGTCAATGAAATCAATTTCTAAGTGATATTGGCGAGGAAAGCAGTCATCTTCTCTTTGGTGACATCTCGTTATCTTAGATATTCGAATGTCTCACTAATAGTCTTTTCTACAATAGCATTAGTCAAAGCTGATACAAATCAAAAGATGAGGACATATAATGATAGTTCAGAAAGTTATAAATGTGATGTAAATAATGAGAAGAACAAAGACATTTGTGTATCACAATGGACGGAGTGGTGGTATCTGCTAATGTCGAGCAGGTGAGGGTTAAAGTACGAGTAATCAGGAGTTGCCAGCATACATGTATCATGTGAAGAATTATCATGGGTGTTAGTTGGAGTACGAGAATGACATGAGTAGACTTGGAGTTGGAGAGGAGGACTGACTTGTGATATAGGAAATATATTACTTAGTACTTTGTCTTATCCAGTATTCTAAAAAGACACACTAGGAAGAATAAGAGAAAGTATGATTGAGAGAATTGTTAAGTTCGATTACTCCCTCAAGTTTGAATGGGCATTTATACTAAGTATGTAGATTATTGTGTCGGTAATTTACATGTTTTTGGCAAAACTACATCTCCTAACCTAGGTAAAACTGCGTTGGTAATTTACATGTTAGTTCTCATAAAAACTCAGGACTAATAGGAATGTATTAACTGGTTGCCATAAGCATCTTAGACCAGGGAAATCCATGAAGACATTGTTGTTTGTTTCTCTCACATGTGCTTGGAGCATGCAATAGAGTGACAGACGGTTTTGCAGGGGCTTCTCCAGTCCTGTATATTCTCCTACATGAGTTATCCATCGTGCGGATGAGAACCAATAGTTATGAGAAACAAGCATGGCCAAGAAAATGGGTATGAGCTGGCAATGCATCTATAGCATAGATAATTTACTCATCTACTTCTTGCCAATGTTTCTGCTGTTGTAGTAGACTTTGCCTGTGAAATACTGCTGCTTTAATTTCATGCATCAAACTCCATGACTGAAAAGTAGCATGCCTCTATTCTGGTAATAATTTCTAGTACTCTTCTTGCTCTCATTATTTCATGTGCTCGATTAAGCTTTTCAACTCAATCGACAGTGCACTCCAGCTGGATGAGTGTTGCTTCTACCCTTGGCTTGGCGTGGCGTTTATTTAAAAATGGTCTTGATTGCATTTCAGAACCATTAGATGTTAAGAACGCTAAATCTACTGTGGAGCTTTAAAAAACCACATGGGTGTCAATACCAATTTTCAGATAGAATTTGCTTCGAAGACTCATTTTTCCCTCTCTAACGCACAAATCTTTATCCCTCGAAGATGGTACACAGTTAAAATCATGATTTTGTATGATTGTTTGTTAAACACGTTCGTACAACAATTAAACTATTCTTCATTTACTGCAACTGTACAGTTCTGGAAGAATGGCGTAAGCGAAAGATGGAAAGAGCCAGACAACGTGAACTTGAAAAGAATGGAACCACCATATGACAGTCATAAATCTTTGACGGAGTTAAAAACATGGGATCATTTGATCGTTAGAGCTCGTATTATGAGGTCTATCAACTGTATGTATGCTAGCATTGATTTGTATATTATCCTGTATCCAGATCTGCAGCACTCAACAATTTTATGCAACATGTAAAGTTTCTCCCTTTATTATGATCTCCTAGACTTTGAATTTGGATTGTGTGAATGTTTCTCTTTTGCTAAATTATGTCTGAGGATGCTCTCAGGCCTCAGCTCTTGCTTTAGATTTGACTTCACCAACACAATGTTTATTTATTTATTTTTTCCCTCCCAAATTAGGAGGTTCTATAGTGTTTCCACACTTCCCCTCCGGCGTGACTCTAACCCAGTATATATATATATATATATATATATATATATAACATATTCTTTTGCTTTCTGGTTTGGATTACGTTAATGGTTTATTTTGCTTTTGGGGACCAACATTTGCTGGACCTAAAGCGATTTTCAATCCCAGTACAGGAGAAGTAAGATTCCTTCCCAACCTAAATAATGACTTTGTTCAGTGTAACTATGCATTAGGTTTTGAATCAGAAGAAAAGAAGTACAAAGTTCTTTTGACAGGTGAGCTTGTTCAAGAAGGGTACAGTAAATATCGGATTTTAACTTTAGGCGTAGACTAATCAATACTTTTAATCTTCTTTGCTGCTCCATTTCTTTTAAAAAAATCCAACAGATTCTTAATTTTCTAATGAATCTGCAGCAGACGATCAATCTCACAAGCTCAAGCAAGATAAGGAAATTCGTTTCTTATGCTATAGTTATCGGTTAGTCCTTTTATAGCTTGTCCTATATTGTAAGTTGAAAGCATCAAACAAGCTACTAGTTAAATACCTTTTGAATATTCTATCCATTTAAATTTTTTTATCAGGAGAAGTAAGAAAAATATATGGTTAGGGAGTAAGTTATTTATGTATTAGAATTCACATAATTAATACCATGTTTGGTAGACTTTAGTTGCTTTGTATAAAAACAGTACAACAAATACAATATTTGGTTGGCATTTTATAAATGGCACTTAAATAAAATATGTATAACTTACAAGTCAATTTTATGTATAATTTTATGCAGGGAAAAAGATGGAATAACTAATACATGAATAAACATACTAAAATGACAAATTTACCCTCTATCACTCCACACCTAAACGCTTTTCTTTTCTAAAGAAACTATCAGATTTATCTATACAAATTATCTGGGGAGCAAGCATAGAGCATAACTAAACCCTTCATAATTAATTTTCACATAACTACTCCCTGCATAATTAATTCATGTATTACTAATACATACATAATTCTAACTAGCAATCAAACAATCTCGTAAAGGTTAAATTCATAAAATTTAAATCATGAATTTACACATGCTTTCTGACATAAACATCACACTTCCTTAAGTCCAACCCCAAAAGAATTTATCTTTTTTTTTTTCCAATAAACCTTGATAATGAGTAATGACTTGCAAGAAGAGGGTGAAGAGAATATGTTAACGTGCTAAAACCTCAAACGCAGTGTCATGTAAATCATACAATTCCAAGTGTTTTTCTAGCAGTAAATATACTCCATATTTGTCTGAGGCTAATTCGTTAGTTCCATCTAATTAGCTGAGATGTACACAAAGCTAGAGATCACAATTATAAAGAACAATTATTTGTCAAGCAAACATTACGTAGCTAATATAAATAGCGTGTTGAAAGTCAAGGGAATTTATACATTAGAATGTGTTTAAATGACATGTCTACATTCATCCGAATTTAAACATGAGATATCATATAGTATAATAATCCATAAAATATTACTTAGAATATAATACTCCTTATTTAAAGAAACCAAAAGGAAATAAGGGTTTTGGAAAAAAAGGAAAGGTAAAAGCTTTACCCTACTTTGGTGGTGTGTGTGTGGGGGGGGGGGGGATAGAAATAGGTTTTTACAGAGCAAAAGTAGGCATCAACATCACTAGCGCGTCTTCAACAATGGAGAAGATGAATTTTGCGGGAAGAAACTCGTCAATACCCCGAGAAGCGAATTCCGTGAATATCCATGCACGCCGCTCTATGACCCGTGCTGGTGGAACAAAATTCTTTTTGCGCGAAAGGAAATCATTTTTTTTACATTGTCGAGCCAAAAGAAGATGGAAAATACTTTGCCACCTGATGTGTGGTTATAATTCATGGTTTAACACATTATTCGCCTTGTATTTTATACGCTTTAATGATAAACTACACTTTATTTACGCGTAATAGAGTCCATTTTATGTGTAGGTGAATTGGAGATGAAAGTAGGAAAAAGGGATACGTAAAAGTCGAAAGCATGCTCAGGAGCAGACTTTATACCTGGCGAAGCCAGGCTTGTAGCTGGCGAGGCGAGGCAGAAGGCGAGTTCGACCAGGCTTGATACCTGGCGACTCTAGGCCTGGGACGAGGTCCACCAGGCGTTATGCCTCGCGAGGCCAGGTCTAGGCGTGCACATTCCGAGTTAAGAAAACTTATTTCGTCTCCTGGTTTAACTAGGACTTGACCTACACGTTTAGGCATTTTCCTACACATATAAATAGACCTAAAAACGCCACTTTTGAGGACATTTGCAACCGGAGGCAAGGATAGCTCGTGGAACAACCGTGGGGAGCTAGACTCATCAATTTCTACATCCCTTTATTCTTACCTTGTACTTTAATTATGCAAAATACTTTGGATATTGTTACTATGATTATGAGTAGTTAATTTCTAGTCTAAGGTTTTGATGGAACCTATTGAAGGATGATTTTCTTGTTACGTTAATATAAATTTGCCGTAGTATTTTCTCTATTTGTTCAGCTATATTATTCTTGTGGTTGATTGAAGGGCCCTCAATTAGTTATTCCTATTTAGTATGTATTACTCAAAAGAGAGTGCATATTTAGGTAGTTGTTGAACAACATCACTCCTAACATATATGGGGGATCAATAGAAAAGACTTAGGCAAATTTATAGAAAACGTAGCGAAAAAGATTCCGACAATAGGGGAAATCACAACCTTAGATCATTCCAATTCTTGTTTACAACCCGTTCGAAGTTAGTTATTAATTATTGAATTTTTATTACGTAATATTTAGTTAATAAACATCCAAACTGTTACTTAAATATTTCTGAAGATTGATTGCGTGAATTTGTACGAGTCTAGTAGCTGTGTTTGGTAGGTTAATTCTCTGTGGGATTCGACTCCGGACTTATTAGCCGGAATATATTTACAACGATCGCTTAGTCCTTTTTATAAGACATAGTTGGGGCGTGATCACCACCCTTCTTCAAATTGGGAGATTTGGTGAACTTTACAACCATATTCCTGTGTATTCTCGTTTGGATTACGATAACGGTTTATTTTGCTTATGGGGACCATCATTTGTGGGACCTGCAGCAATTTTCAATCCCAGTACAAGAGAAGTAAGATTTCTTCCCAACCTAAATAAAGATTTTGCTCGGCGTAGCTATTCATTAGGTTTTGAAGCAGAAGAAAACAAGTACAAAGTTCTTTTGACAACACAGCATGTTAAAGAAGGGTACAGAAAACAAAATTTTCTAAGCAAATCATGGAGAGAGATTAAAAGCATTTCTCCTCGTGTTCTAAGCAAGCCCGGGATTTGTATTAGTGGAGTTATATCTAGGTTTGATTACCATAACGGACGTGCTATAGCAGCATTTGACGTTAAATTTGAAAAATTCAAAATTATTGCATTGCGGAATGCGTATCATTAGGCGAATGATTACAAGTTGATAGAGGTGAAGGGTAAAATAGCAGTCATTGGTTATATATAAAAAATGCAGACACGGATATATCCAATTGTGGATTTTAGAACAGAGACCAACAGAAGAATTGGAGAGTCATAAAATTAATTTTCATTCATTATTGAATGACATACAAATTTGATGAGTGCACCTACTTTTAAGAGTGATCTTGCTTTCTTTTCTCTCTCTTCTCTCTCTAAAACAGAACAACAACGGCTATATTCTAACCAACGTCTTCTACACGCGCCTTCAGATGGACCCGTCGGACGGCGCATCTGGAAGGTCAATCGACTGCAAATTCAACGGTGAACCAACCTACTGAACTTATAGATGCAAAATTGTCCTATGCTACCAAAGTCATCCCTACCTCGAATGCTCTGGCTCCCCCAAATCGCCATGGCAGGGACTCTGTTATATCTACTCACACCACTCATAATGGAATGCCATCGATTCTCTTTAAAGCAACAAATTATTATGGTGTTATGGCAGAAGAATGCAAACTCACAATTGTTGGGTGATTCCTCAAACCAAGGCCACAAATTGACAAAATTAGGTCAAAATTCAAGGAGATAATCTCGATTAAGGGCTCTACCAAGATTGGGGTTTATGACAACTATAATGTTTTTTTTATTTCACCAATGAAGAAGACTTTAACTCAGTTTAGTTTAAAAGGGTGATTGAAATTGAAGGGCAACAGATGTGGCTGCAAAAATGGTCCCCTGATTTCAAGCCTGAAGAGGATCTGCCTATTGCTCCGGTATGGGTCCTCCTTCCTGGTTTACCTTTTCATATGCACACATGGAACTGTGTTAAACAAGTGGTGAGTGCAATTGGTATTCCCCTTGAAATGGATTTGGCTACTAGAGGAAGAACAAGGCCTAGCATGGCTAAAGTCAGAGTCGAAATAGACTTGCTTAAAGACCAGCCAAATTCTGTCTATGTGGGATAGACATATGACAATGCTCATTAGAAAGGTTTTGTGCAAAAATTAGAATTCGAAGGCGTGCCTAAATACTGTAAATTTTGTCGAAAGTTGGGACACAATATGATCAACAGTAGAGCTCTAGAAAGAAAGAAAACTGCTGAAAATAGAGAATTGGAAGCTCAAAAAACTATGACAAATCAAAGTGATGAAACAAATGAAAATGAAACTGATAACAAACATGAAGTTTCTGAAAATGACAGTGCCATAAATAATGATCAGAATAGTGACAAAAGGATACAGAATCAAGTGGAACAAAAGAGTAGTGATGAACTGGAGAATCACTATCAAAAGCCTTCAAGCAATATCAAAGATAGAACCAACAGAAAAGTTAAGAAGCGCAAACAGAAGAAATTGCCCAAAAATAAGTCTAAAGTTATATTCAAACCTATGATCAATCTGTCTGATGTTACAAACAAGGGTAAGAAGAACAACAAAGAAATCACCATGGCTCTACAAAATTTGAATCAGGAAAGTGATCACGAAGAGAGGTAGTCGAGTAAAATTAGAAAGGGGGATCACTTTGGGTCCGCCAATAACCAAGATACTTCTGGTAAAAATCCTAGCAGTCAGGATCACACTGGAACTGCCAATAACAGTGAACCCAAAGAAGCTTATCAAGAATCGATACAAGAAAATGATGATCAAAATGAAAATCGAGATCAAGAGAAAAGACAATAAGGAAAGAAAGCTCTTACCATGAGAGATTATGTCAATGAATCAACAAGTGTTCCTTCAGAGATTAGAAATCTTCCTGGGATTGATGTGGTAGTTGATCTCAATATAGAATCCAATCCAAAACAAGACAAATATGTTATAAGCCAACAAATTGAAGTGACCTCCCCTAATAGGGTGAAAGTCATGATTCCAGAAGACCAGCTCCAAACAGATTCGAAGGAAGGATCCTTTCAGGTCGTAGGAGGTAAAGAAAAGGGGAATAAAAAGGGAAGAAAGAACAAAAAAAAAAAGATACTACACTTCCTAAAGGAGGACACTCAAGTTGACTAAAATTGTTTTTCCATGATAAGTGAAATATTTTGGAACATTAGGGGAGTCAATACCAAAAAAGTCGTACCAAGGATAAAAAACTTATTACCATCTATAAGGTGGAACTTGTTTCCATTCTGGAACCTTTTGCCAGTATCAATCAAATTGAAAGGTGCAAGAGATTCCTTGGCTATCAACATTGTGTCTCTAATACAAATGGTCAGATTTGGATCATGTGGCCAGGCAACAACATAACCACTGTTTTGACCAATCACGAGCAATAACTTACTATCAAATTGCATTATGGGGCTGCTAATAGTGATCTCTATATCATAGCAGTGTATGCTAAATGCACTCCTGAAGAAAGGAGAGATATGTGGAGTAGCTTAGAGTTAATTAATCTCCAGGTGAATGGTCCATGGTGCATTGGCGGTGATTTCAATGTCATTCTAGACCCAGATGAGAAAAAAAGTGGCAGACCTCATAGAATGAGTAAAAGTCTTGAATTCAGTACTTGCATGGATAACTGTGAATGATGAACTTGGGTTTTTTTGGGACAAAATACACATGGTGTAACAATTGGGAACCTAGAAGAAGAATATAGAAGAGGCTTGATAGAGTGTTTATAAATGATCAATGGTCCCAGGTTTTTCAAACAACACAGTCAATCACTTTGCTAGAATTGGATATGATCATACACCTATTCTAATTCAATGCCATGATTCTAACCAACGGGGGACTAAATATTTCAAGTTTTTAAATTTTTGGACTAATAAACCATCTTTTTTGCAGGTAGTTGAAGAAGTCTGGAAGAATCAAGTTAATGGAAATCCTTTTTGGAGGCTTCAACAAAAACTTAAAATGCTTAGCAGAAGGCTGACTCAATGGTCTAAAGAAGACATTGGCAATGTTTTTTATCAAGTCCAACATTGGGAAAACAAAATGAAAGACCTTGAACCGAGTGATCTTACTAAAAGTAATGACATCTCTAGGATTGAACTGAATAAAGGCCAAGCAGAATATATTAGGTGGATAGGGATGCAGGATGACATTCTCAAGCAGAAAGCTAGGGTGAACTGGTTCGAAGAAGGTGATGCTAACACTAAATACTTTCATAGCACCATCAAAGATAGAAGGAGAAGACTTCAAATTCACAAAATTAAAGACCACAGAGGTCACTGGATTGAAGGAGATTCTAACATTGGCAAAGCAGTTGTTCACCATTTCCAACAGTTATTTAATATCAATCACCACTTCAATGATCATAATATTATCAATTGTATCCCTCGGTGTGTTAATGATGATGAAAATGAAACCCTCACTGCCATTCCTGACACTGAAGAGATTAGATATGTTGTATCAATATGAGTCCTACTAGTGCAGCTGGGCTGGATGGATATAATGGGAAATTCTTCCAAACATGTTGGAATATCACTCAGGAGGATATTACTAATTTTGTTCAAGCTGTCTTCAATGGTAGGAGACTTACTAAGTTTTTTTCTCATACTTTCCTAGTTCTTATTCCTAAAGTGGACTCTCCTAGTAGTTTCTCGGATTTGAGACCTATTAGTTTGAGTAACTTTACAGCCAAGATTATCTCCAAAATCCTTTCTAGAAGATTGAATCATATCCTAGGGAAGCTCATATCAGAATCAGAGTGGTTTTGTTAAAGGTAGATTGATCACTGAAAATATTCTGCTAGCCCAGGAGATTGCTCAAGGTGTGAACAAGAAGAACAGAGGAGGCAATGTTATTATAAAACTCGACATGGCAAAAGCCTATGGCAGAATTTCCTGGACTTTCCTGATGGAATTAATGAGAAAATTTGGCTTCTCTGAAAATTGGATTGACCTTATCTGGGGGCTCCTACAAGGAATCTGGTACTCTATCATCATCAATGGGGCTAGAACTAGTTTTTCCACATCTACTCAGGGCCTCAAACAAGGAGATCCTTTATCCCCTTCTTTGTTTATTATCGGAGCTGAGGTACTTTACAGATCTCTCAATGAGCTTAATGACTTTATTAGCTTCTCTCCTTTTAGCATGAATCACAGAGGTCCAATAATCAACCATTTAGCTTATGCCGATGATATTGTGATTTTTTGTGGAGGCAACAACATGATTATCAAGCTTATCAAAAAGGTTATTGACAGGTATGAAAAGGCTTCTGGGCAGAAAGTTAACAATGACAAGAGTTTCTTTATTACATCCCCTCACACCTGTGCCACAAGAAACAATAGAATCAGAAATGCTACTAGTTATATGCATAAGTCTTTCACTTTTTCTTATCTGGGTGCCCTATATACTATGGGAGAAAGACAAGAAATCCCTTTGATGGTATGCTCTCCAAAATTATCAAAAAACTCAATGGATGGCAAGCCAATATGTTGTCTTCTGGGGGGAGAATAATTTTGATCAAACATGTTCTGCTGTCCCTTCCCACATACATTCTATCTGTTATGAATCCTCCTAAAGGAATTACCAAGCTCATGGAGAAACACTTTGCAAAATTCTTTTGGTGCACCAATGATGGTAAAAATAAATATCATTGGTCTTCATGGAACAACCTATGTCTCCCTAAAGATGAGGGAGGAGCTGGTGTCAGAAAAATGGAGGATATCATTGATACACTTAGTATTAAAAGGTGGTGGAGATTCAGAACTCAACCTTCCCTCTAGGCCAACTTTCTCAAGAGTAAATATTTCAAAATATCTCATCCGATGAAAAAAAATTCTAAATCCAACTGATTCTCATATTTGGAGAAACATGCTCAAAATCAGGAACAAAGCGGAGAGTAACATTAGATGGGAAGTTCAGAAAGGTAATTGTAGCTTCTGGTGGGACAACTGGACTGGAAAAGGTGCTTTATCCAATCTTTTACAAAGAGGTGGGAGGTCTACTAAAGTACAGGTGAAACAGTTCTTGGATAATGGAGAATGGAGTATTGGCAAACTTAATGAATTTCTCCCTGCTCATATTACTGATAGCATTGTTCACCTGAAAATTGGGGATCCAAATGAAGATGGCTTCCCCATTTGGATTATTTCTAATGATGGGAACTTTTTTCCTAACTCAGCATGTCACTCTATTAGATTCAAAAAGCAAAACAATAAGTTTATAAGCAAAACTTGGCATAATCCTATCCCCTTCAAAATGTCTTTTATCACCTGGAGAATATTTAAAAATAGGTTGCCATTTGATGATGTCATTTGTAGATTTGGCACTAATATCACTTCCAGATGTTCTTGTTGTTCTTTTGCGCAGGTAGAAACAGTGCAACATGTCTAGTGATGCTGCCAACTTCATATGGAATTCCATTGGGAATGCACTTGGAATCAAACACCAACATGAACCTGTTATTGCTACCTTCAAGAGATGGTGGGAGATAAGTGCCAACAAGAAAATACATAATCAATTCCCACAGATAGCTCCCACGATCATATGTTGGGAACTTTGAAAATAGAGGAATGCATGTAGATATGGAAAACAGAAGAAGTTTCAGTTAAACACTATGGGACATCAAAGCATTTGGGCCTTAAAAGCATCCATCTCTAACATTGTTCCCGGTGACTATACTCAGATGAAATGACCCTTATTATGTGATAAAATTGAGAGACTTAGACCATCCCAAAAATGGATGCAAGTTACATGGGACCCCTTCTGGCAGGAACTGTCAAAGTTAATAGGGATGGTAGTTTTAGCAAGGAAAATAGAAAAGCAGGCATTGGAGAAGTGATCAGGGACTGCCACGGGGATCTTATTATAGCATTTTCTATACCTATCAGTTGTGATAGTAATACCATGGTGGAGGCTAAAACAGCTGAGTTTGGAGGGAAATGGTGTAGCCAAAATGGATACACTAATTTTTCTCTCGAACTGGACTCAATGGTCATCGCAGATATGCTCGCAGAAGGAGACACTAACATTGTGAAGATAAAGATGGTGATTGACAGAGCTTCCTACATTGTTAAACAAGCTAGAGTTAATGTCAAACATTGTTTCAGAGAAGGTAATCAGGTAGCGGATTATCTTGGAAAATTGGCTTCCACCACAAATCAGAGGAGACTGTTTCATTCATTCCAACAAATGCCCAATAGTGCCAAAGGACCTTTCCTCCTAGATAAATGGCAGCTTCCTAGTATAAAGACAAAGTATGAAAAATCTAATTTCTTTGTTAGCTAATTTTTCCATAGGTTCTCAGGAAGGAGGGTGTATATATAAACCTCATCTTCCTGTTTTTGGGGTTATGGTATCACCGTTGTTGTATTTTCTGAGGTAAGGTCTAGTATCCCTTTGGCTCTTTTTTGAATACAACACAACCTAGACGGCTGTCTAGGAAACTTATTTAAAAAAAATTGAATCACATACAGTCTCGACTTAGATCATCGTTCACGTCTTGTGAACTTAAAACCAGGTACGTTATGTTTGTGTTATGATATCATCAGAGAAAGTTGGAAAAAATCCAAAATCGAGGGGCTTCCTAAGGAGAGCTACATCAGAGGCATTTATAAATATACAGAAAGACTAGTTATGTAAAAAGTATCTTTCCATTTTAGAAACGAACTTTTGCTTATAATTTCTTTTACTAGTACATTTGATCATGAAACAAACTTTTGTTATATTCATGGTGGTTTAACTGAGATAATTCGGTTTTGCCTGTACTGCACCCACTCCCCACTTTCGAGTTTATGCTTCAATAGGAATCACACAAGGGTATATTAGAAATATCCAAATGCTGACAATGACCAGAACCAACAAGAAAACAAGAAAGACAACGACCAAAATACAATACTACGTGTACAAATTAACGCTATTTTGTTCTATGAAGTGGCAAAAGTGAAGTGAATAGATAGGTAGAAATAAGAGAGATAAGTTGCCTTAGTTAAAGTTACTAGAAATTCCGTCCGATGGAAAACTACTTTCACCAGTGCATTACAATATGAGGTCCCATGTTGTAACACCCAGACTTTAGACAGAGTCTCACATCGGCAAAACACAAGAGGATGCTAGGTATATAAGTTAACAAGCCTTTAGACCCTAGTAACACGTTTTAAACCCATGAGGGCCTAGGCCCAGAGCGGAAAATATCACTAGCGGGATGGGTTGTTACAGATTGTCACGACCTATTTTCTGAACAAGCCGTGACCGACATCCGATCACTAAACATGACCGAGCGAACCATCTGTGCTTATCAAATCTATTATAACTTTAAACTTTATATGCAACAAGGCAATACTTTAACCAAATGCTTTCGATTAATTTAAATATTTAAAATAAATCAACTCTAAAACTTTATTTGTAGTAACTATTGAAATATTGCAAAGTTATTATCAAAAACATCTGAATCTTAACCCGCCGATTGTGTCTATGAAGCCTCTACTGATAAACTGGCGCACTGCTCAGGACATGAGATTTCGTGGCTAGTTCTCTAAGTAAACAAAGAAATAGCTAAATAAAGATGACTCTAAGGAATACTCCACGAACAAAAGCGGAGCTCACCAATAGCACTAGAAGTGAGAGAAGTCCTAACCCGTAGCTTGGTCGCCTGCAAAACCTGTTCCTACATTGTACCGCAGACCAACATAGGTTCCCAAAAGAGAACTCATTACCATTCATTTTACTCAGAGAGTCTTAACGATAGGGGATGAAACTTTAATAACATATACATTACGAGCAAAAATTCTAAATGCATGTAAAGCATAAAGCTTATAAGAACAATTCTAAAATAATTGCATAATAGTAATTTATGAATATTCTAAAAGAAATTCTTTTCTTAAATAAAATACTTCACTTTATACTTTGGGATTTTCACATCCTGACCTATTTCTGTCTTAGCCACCGTGTGATCGGCACGGGTTCGATCCCAACCTGATCGAATAGGCCCAATCCACGAGGTGCCACTCGCTTTATGGTTCTCAGCGCTCATGTATCATACCTTAGCCTGGCTAAGTAAATTCTCAGCAACGAGACCCTCGGCTCGTGTGCTCCCTACTTTGGCACAAGTAGTTTCAGGAAATCAACACATTGGTCAGGATTCTCGGCCTGGGCGATGATCCCTTCTCAGAATAAAGGATACTCCCAAAAATCTTTTCTTTGTAAAACTTCTTCTTGTGATTTTTCAAGTCTAAATCTTTTAAACATACTCATACTGGAATCCTTAAATGTAAGGTATGGGCATAAGAATGAAATAAACATTCAAAAGTATTTCTAAAGGTTCTTGCTTCTTCATGAAATTTTCCTTTTCAACATGAAAATGGCCTATAATAATTACACAAAAATCTGAAAATTTAAGCACATATATTAGAATAAATCATCTAAACTTTAACTAAAATAATTATAAGCTAATAGGTACTCACTCACTTCAATTAAGTACATATTCACTCTTTTAGCCAATTCATCAAACACCTTGTATACATACTTTTGTGAGTTAAACCACATTGGTAAAGGATTATATTAACTCACCTTAAAACTTCTCGAGCCAATACGTACGCCCCAATCCAATTGACACCAGTCAAACAATCGATTCTACAACAACCAATGCATTTAATTAATTTTAAAGTTTCGCACCTAAACACGAAATTTATTGTTGATATAGAGAAATATGAGAATTAACTATTCAATTCTTACTCAGTGAGTCTTAACGATAGGGGACGAAACTTTAATAACATATACATTACGAGCAAAGATTCTAAATGCATGTAAAGCATAAAGCTTATAAGAACAATTCTAAAATAATTGCATAATAGTAGTTTATGAATATTCTAAAAGAAATTCTTTTCTTAAAAAAAATACTTCACTTTATACTTTGGGAGATCCAACTATCCTGACCTATTTCTGTCTTAGTCACCGTGTAATCGACACGAGTTCGATCCCAACCTGATCGAATAGGCTCAATCCACAAGGTGCCACTCGCTTATGGTTCTCAGCGTTCATGTATCATTCCTTAGCCTGGCTAAGTAAATTCTCAGCAACGAGACCCTCGGCTTGCGTGCTCCCTACTTTGGCACAAGTAGTTTCAGGAAGTCAACGCCTTGGTCAGGACCCTCGGCCTGGACGATGACCCCTTCTCAGAATAAAGGATACTCCCAAAATTCTTTTCTTTCTAAAACTTCTTCTTGTGACTTTTCAAGTCTAAATATTTTAAACACACTCATACTGGAATCCTTAAATGTAAGGTATGGCATAAGAATAAAATAAACATTCAAAAGTATTTCTAAAGATTCTTGCTTCTTCATGAAATTTTCTTTTTCAACATGAAAATGGCATATAAGAATTACACAAAAATCTGAAAATTTACGCACATATGTCAGAATAAATCATTTAAACTTTAACTAAAATAATTCTAAGCTAATAGGTACTCACTCACTTCAATTAAGTACATATTCACTCTTTTAGCCAATTCATCAAACACCTTGTATACATACTTTTGTGAGTTAAACCACATTGGTAAAGGGTTATATCAACTCACCTCAAACTTCACGAGCCAATATGTAAGCCCCAGTCTAATTGACACAAGTCAAACAATCGATTCTATAACAACCAATGCATTTTAATTAATTTTAAAGTTTTGCACCTAAACACGAAACTTTACTGTTGATATAGAGAAAGATGGGAATTAACTATTCAATTTTTACCTATTACTACTGTAGGGTAATTGACAATAGGGAATTTTATATACCTGAGTTCAAGAATTAGCGGTTTGTAAAGAATCCTACAATTTTTTTTTGTTGCCTGCGTTTGCTGCGTAAATAAAACAACGTTCTGTTTCTTGTTCGTATAATTATTTCGTTGCTTTCTTTCTTTGGACCTCTTTTACGTCCAAGGCAAGGCTTTAAAGCCTTAAGCCTTTTTCTTTCAACAACCCTTTATGGGCTTAGGTTTGTCCCTCCAATTGTTTCTTATTTGTTTTTTTAATTTTTTTGACTTAACTAATAATTAGTGATATCCACTTTTAATAATTAATAATATTAAAATTATTAATATTCTCCTAATTATATATTTAATTATTTATAAATAGGAAGTAACTCAAAAGTTAATCACAAGGGTTTAAATCCGTAATATGAGTATAATTTAAGGTAATTTTTTTTTAATTCTATAGTTAGCGAGTCTTGAAATTTTTATAAATTTTAGAAGTGTTACAATCTTCCCTCCTTAAAAACATTCGTCCTCGAATGTTGCTAGGGCCTTATTCTTAAGCTAACAATCATTGCATATGCCCTTGAACCTCTTAAGTTTTCTTAGCACTACTCC
Organism: Nicotiana knightiana; assembly: GCA_005239525.1. Lineage (NCBI taxonomy): Eukaryota > Viridiplantae > Streptophyta > Magnoliopsida > Solanales > Solanaceae > Nicotiana > Nicotiana knightiana. Next base: position 9,837 of record ML432171.1, on the reverse strand, counting down.
ATCTTCCAAGGGACTCAAAATTTTGGCTAACTACCTAAATTTTCAAAAGTTTCGACAGAGTTTCCCTTGTAAATTGGACTATTCAAAAAAATACCCCTGTCACAAATACCGCAACTGTGATGACCCAAAAGGGTCATCCCGTATATTCTATCTAATTCTGTGTTCCGAGATCATAAAAACCTCCTTCTAACTCACCTCGATTTGCGTACGCAGTCCGGGCATGTAGCCGGGAAGCCTTTATGTGAAAAGCTGAGAAAAATAAAAATTTCGTATTAAATTTTGAATAAAGTTGACTTCAGTCAACGTTCTTGGTAAACGGGCCCGGACCCGTGATTTGACAATCCCAGAGGGTCCGTAGAAAAATATGGGACATGGGCGTATGTCCGGAATCGAATTCCGAGGTCCCAGGTCCGAGAAATGAATTTTTAAAGAAAATTATTTCCTGAAAAATATAAAAAATTTTGAAAATGAAATTTGAGGTGAAACCTGTGATACCGGGCCCGCATTACGATTCCGAAGCTCGGTACATGTTCAATATGATTTATATGAGTTAACTGTGAAATTTGGTAATAACGGACTTAGTTTGACATGATTCGGACCTTAAATGCAAAACTTAATGTTTATAGAAGTTTGAAGAATTTTCATGGATTTTTAGTTTAATTCATTGTGTTAGTGTTGTTTTATGTGGTTTGAAACCTCGAGCGAGTCTGTGTTAGGTTATATGACTTGTCTGTGTGGTTGGACGGGGTCCCGGGGGGCCTCGGGTACGTTTAGGATGCTCATCGGGCGTTATTAGAACTTGAAAGATAGCTGAACCATTGTTGGTTCTGGTGTCTTGCACCTGCGATGGACCTTCCGCAGGTGAGGACACGCAGGTGCGGCGAGGAGCTCGCAGGTGCGCAACTTAGCCCAAACCCCCAATCCTCGCAGGTGCGGTAGTTTTCCGCAAGTGCGGAGCCGCGGGTGCGGCCATTTGACCGCAGGTGCGACCCCAGGCTTTTTAGTGGGTTTTCGCACTTGCGATGGTAGTTCCGCAGCTGCGGAATTGCTGGGCAGAAAAGGGGCAGAACCGAGGGTTTATGTTGTTTTTCACCATTTTCGAATTGGGGAGCTCGGGAGAGGCGATTTTTGGAGGTTTTTGCACCTGGGTAATTTGGGTAAGTGATTTTTATCCATTATAGACCAATTTCCATGTTTCCAATCTTAACCCAACCTTTAATTTCGAAACTTTTGGGTAGAAAATGAGATAAACTTCATAGATCGAATTATTGAGTTTTGATTGGGTTTTTGACCTCCGATTTGAGAGATTTTCATATGTTTAGACTTGTGAGTGAATGGGTGTCTGGAAAATATAATTTTTACCCGAATCCGAGACGTGGGCCCCAGGAACGTTTTGGGCAATTTTCCTAGTTTCGCGTCTTAGCATTGAATTTATTTATTAAACTAGTTGCTTGTAGTATTATTTACACAATGCTATTGATTTGAGTAGATTTGGGCCATTGGGAGTCGGATACCCGTGGGAAGAACATGATTTCAAGTTTCTTTTGAGCGGTTGAGGTAAGTATCTTGCCTAAACTTGTGTGGGGGAATTACCCCTTAGGATTTGAGTCTTCTATGTTGATTGTAGTCCGTGTACGCGAGGTGACGAGCGCATGCTCGGACTTATTTGTGGAAAGTTGACCCTTTAGGAATCTTAGATCCTTATATTCGCCGAGTATGAAGTGTCCTTAGCATGATTGAATTTCCTAATTTCTAGTGTCATCTTTATTTGCTTAAATGTGGAAGTTCTTACTTTTGGATTTACTCCTATTGCCTACTTGAATCCTAATTGACTTATCTGAAGGTTTTATTTCCTTTACTGTCATGCTATATCTTCTTAACTGCGTATCTCAAATTTTGCAATTATCATCATCTCAACCTATAATTGTTTTGTTCTTAAATGAAGTTATGACTATTCACTGTTGCTTGTCCTTAAGTGGAAATTGTTGAATATTCCCGTAACTTCTCAACCTTAAAGGAAGTTTAGATATTCTATACCTTCGTGACTTGCCTTATATGGAGTTATCGAATTTGTGTTGATTTCTTGTGTTCACCTGTGTAATTAGGTGCAGCTGTTACATGCTATTCCTCTTCCTTGTTGAGTGATTCGTAATATGCCTAGCTCTCCTTATTATATTTATTTCTCGTGAACTAGTTTTGCCTATCTTGTGGTCGAAAGCTCTTGAGTTGATCTATTAATTGTATCTTGAACTGTTGCCAATGTTGTTGTTGTACTTGTTATGGTGATGCACGAGGTTTCTGTCGTGCGGTTGTTGATATGGGGATTTGCACGAGGTTTCTGCCGTGCCATGTTACTATTGATAATTGCACATGTGGCGTGATAAGGCGGGATACGAGATTGAGTGTTGCGCATGTGGCGTGACAAGGTAGGAACATGTTTATGCACGTGTGGCGAAATAAGGCGGGCATATACTGTACTATTGCACACGTTGCGTGGCAAGGTGGGCTATGTCAGGGATTGTTGTGATACTTGTGTTGGCCTGGAGGCATTCCTTGTTGTTGATATTGTGTACTGGAACACTTACCGTGTGAGTTCATTCGTGTGGAAATTTATGAGATGAAAATGTACGTGTTGCCCCTTTGTTTTCCTTATGTCTATTGGTTGTTGAAATCATGTTAGGACACCTGCACAAGCATACACGTAGTTCAGTACTATTAATGGATCCAGGACTCCTTGTTATCTATATTGCGTAGCCTTTATGTGTACATCATTATTTCCCTGATTCCTATATTGATACTTGTTCAGTTTTTATTTGACCAATGGGTGTCTTGACTAGTCCTCGTCACTACTTCACCGAGGTTAGTCTTGATACTTACTGCGCACCGTTGTGGTGTGCTCATACTACTCTTCTGCACATTTTTGTGCAGATTCCAGGTTTTCACATAGCCGAACGATTGAGTGATAGTAGCGCGGTTGCTGTTGTGGAGACTCAAGGTAAAACCGCTTCAGCGTTCGCGATTTCGAAGTCACCAGTTTATATTTTTGTTTGCACTATTGCACTTATTTCTGAACAGTGGTATTTTTAGGAGTTTTAGTGTAAATTCTTAAAAGCTTATGACTTGTACTTCCGGGTTTTGGGAATATAAAATGTGTAAAGAATTATTCATTTCAAAAAAGTATTAGATTCTATTTATTATTGTTGTTATCCCTGAATATTAGGCTTACCTGGTCCTTAAGATTAGGTGCCATCACGATACCCAACGGAGGAAAATTTGGGTCGTGACAGCAACTATACTAATAGCAACCAAATATACCATAACAGGCCATTCATAGGCACCATATACAACTCATAAATTAATTACTCACACTCCAGCAAGGAGGTACCACAATAACAAACAAGAATCTAAAGCACAACGCTTTATCAAAATTAAATCACTTTAATGAGTTAAATGTACTCTGGCATGCCACTAAATTATTAAATAACTAAATATACTCTGACAAAAACTAAATTACTTCAACAACTAAGTATAATCTATCAAGTACATAAACACATGCTAACTTGTATTTAATAAATAAAATATAAATGCTAAACCAAACCTAGGTTCACATACCTTTTTCTTCAAATAAATATGGACATTTTGCCTCTCATATCTTCCTCGACCTCCCATGTAGCCTTTTTTGAATCATGATTACTCCACAAAACTGTTACCGATGCTAAATCTTTTGTTCTCAACTTTCTTACTTGCCTATCGAGAATTTCTATAGGTACTCTTTAAGTCAAGACTTCTTTAATTTCTATGGTATCGGCAGGTATTATATGCGACTCATCATGAATGTAATTTCTAAGCATAGTCACATGAAATACAGGATGAACAGAGGACAACTCAACGGGCAACGTTAGCCCATAAGACATGTTTTCCTTTGTTTCTATAATCTCATTGTAACGACCCGACCGGTCATTTTTGAGATCTAGCGCGTCGTTCAGCAGTTTGAGGTCATGATCAGCTCCGTTTTAGGTATTATTACTTGTAGGTGTGGTCGTAATTGAATTTCGGGAAGTTTAGAGTCAATTTGGAAAGAAAATTCTCATTTCATAAGCCTTAAGTTGGAGAAATTGACTAAGATTGAAATTTCTTTAAACGACCTCCGAATCGGGATTTGAAGGTTCCTACAGGTTCGTATGATGATTTTAGGACTTGGGCGTATGTCCGGATCGGGATTTGGATAACCCGGGAGTGTTTCGGCGCATATTGTGGAAGTCAGCATTTTTGAAAAAATTTCCTAAGTTTGGCTTGAAGCGCACTTCAGTGATATTGATGTCCGTTTGGATTTCGATCCTGGGAATAGCTCCGTATGGTGATTCTGGAGTTGGAAGAGCGATAGGAAGTGAATTCGGATGTCCGTAGGTCATTTTGAAGTCATTTGGCTAAAGATAGAAATTTGAAGGTTTTTGAGAAATCCGACCGGAAGTAGAAATTTTGATATCGGGGTCGGAATGTGATTCCGGAAGTTGGAGCAAGTCCGTAATGTTGAAAATGACTTGTGTGCAAAATTTGATGTCAATCGGACGTGATTTGATGGGTTTCGGCATCGGATATGGAAGTTTGGAATTTCAAGTTCTTAAAGTTTGAATTTTAGAGAGATTCGTGATTTTGGCGTTGTTTGATGTGATTTGAGGCCTCGAGCAAGTCCGCACTAGGTTTTGGAGCAGGTTGGTGTAATTGGACGGGGTCCCGGGGGCCTCGGATGGATTCCGGGTGATTAACGGATCAAGTTTAGAGTTTGAAGAAGGTTGGGGTTGTTGTCATCTGGTGTGACCGCACCTGCGAGGCTTGGGCCGCAGGTGCGAAAGTTTTCTGGTTTGGTAGGGAGTGCAGGTGCGATGGAGTTTCCGCACCTGTGAAGCCACAGATACGGACAATGAGCGCAGGTACGAAGTGTGGCTTGAGCTGAGGAAAGTCGTAGGTGCGGAAGTTTGGTCGCACCTGCGGAATCGCAGGAGCGAGAGCTGGATCGCAGATGCGAAAAATGGCCTGGGCAGAATGTTTTAAAACCGAGATTTGTTGGCCATTTCTCCCATTTTCTTTTGGTGTGGGGCGATTTTGAGGGGCTTCAAGAGAGGATTTCTTCATGCGATGCTAGGTAAGTAATTCCTTCATGTTTCTAAGTTAAATACAAGGTTATTACATGGAATTATACATGAGAATTTGTAGGAAAATTCGGAAATCTTGAAGAAAACCTAGAAATTTGTATTTGGATTTTAACCACGAATTTGAGCATGAAATTTAGAGTAAATTGTATAGTGGAACTAGTAAAACTATGGGTAGAATATATCTTCGAGAAATTTCGGATTACGGGCACGTGGGCCCGAGGGCATTTTGGTCAATTCACTGATCGAGGTTGGAAAATTATCTAATTTGGAATTGTTGCAAATATTAGAGTATATTTTCATTGGTATGTCGTGTTTGTATAGTTTTGGGGTGTTGTGCATCCATTGGAGTCGTCGGGAGAGCTTGGAAGCCGGTTATGGAATTTCGGAGCGAGGTAAATCTCCTTTCTAACTTTGTGAGGGGGAATTGTCCCCCTAGGTGAACTAATTAAGTATGTGCTACTATCTGTGAGGGCTACGTACGCACGAGGTGATGGGAGTCCATGTGTAGCTACTATTATGCCATGTCCGGGTAGTCTAGGACCCACTAGCATGCCTTACGTGTTGTTCATGTGATCCTGCCAATAATATTAGATTGATAATGCTATTGAATTTGTAACTTATTTCTTACGAAGGCTATAGTGTACCTTTTTAATCACTTAGAAAGATAATTGACTCCTCCGTGGATAATTGTATACATGATAAGGTGATATTATTGAATATTATTAAACTTGGCAAATGAATTTCGAAAAAAGATTTAAACACTAATTTTTGTGATTTGTAAAAGAGAATTTTTCATTTACTTGAGTATTTGTTTTTCCGATGTAGTCGGGGTGGACTGTTGATTGTGCATGACTTCATGTGACCGCTTCACAATTTACATTCCGCGAGCGGAGTGTTATTTCCCCCACTCTCATGGAAGCGGGCCGTATGCCACGGCGGATTGAAAAAAAATGCACTTATGGTTCGGGTCATTCGACCCTCGGCAGTGCATAGACATGATTATTTTATTGAAAGGTGCACTTATGGTACGGGCCATTCGACCCTCGGCAGTGCTAATCCCATATGGTACCGGTTGTCCTTATCCCATATGCGCATGCTAAATTGTTAAATACTTTTCATGAATTTTGAAGTGACAGGACATTTGGGGGGAAAATAAAGAAGTAATTGTTTACTTAAGAAATTTGGGGGAAAATGAGAAAGTAGTAACTATTTATTTACTTTCAGTATTTATTTGAATTACAGTTATCCGTAATGCTTACTGTTTTATCATCCTCGTATGCCTATTACTGATATCATATTGTGCGATATTAATTTGCTGGACCTTAGTGAGTGTCTAATTCGACCTCTCGTCACTACCCTTCTAAGGTTAGGCGGGCGACTTACTGAGTATACGTTGTTTTCGTACTCATGGTGCACTTGCTATGTATTTTTATTGCACGGGTACTTTCACAGAGACGTGGCTAGTTGGAGACTTCGGCGAGCTGCATCATCCGGAGGCGATCTACAGCTGACAGAGTCTCCCTCATATTGTATCTATTTCTAATTTAAATTCCTTGTCCAATTTGTATTTCGGACAAGCTTGTAGTATTTGTGAAATTCTTAGAATTTGCTCATGTACTTGTGATACCGGGTTCTGGGATGTGTTGGGATATATTTGCTAAAATGGAATATTTAAACCATTGTATTTACTTAAAGGATTTTATTTAGTTATTATGTAATAAAGTGAAAGGTAATGATTTTCATAAATGCTAAAACAGGAAAATTTAACTTAACTATTTAATGTTTGGCTTGCCTGAAATGATGTTCGGCGCCATCACGACCTTATAGATTTTGGGTCGTGACACTCATAAGTTCCAATAAATCTAGGACTATGTTTCCCCTTTTTACCAAACCTCATAACTCCTTTCATTGGTGAAACTTTCAAAACCACCTTGTCACCAACCATGAACTCTAAGTCATGATACCTCTTGTCAGAATAAGACTTTTGACGAATCTAAGCCGCTTTCAGTCTTTCTCTGATTAGCAGGACTTTCTCTAAGGCCTCAAAAATAAAGTTTGGATCAATTAATGGCACCTCTACTGGTTCAAACCAACCTACTGGAGACCTACATCTTCGCCCATACAACGCTTCATAAGGAGCCATACCAATGCTGACCTGATAGCTGTTATTGTAAGCAAATTCTATAAGTGGAAAGTGATCATCTCAATTACCTCAAAAATCTATAACACATGTTACATATCTTAGAGAGTTTGAATAGTCCTTTCTGCCTGACCATCAGTCTGCAGATGGAAAGCAATTCTCAAATTGACCTTGGTACCTAATCTTTTCTAAAATGCCTGCCAAAAATACGCCGTGAATTGAGAGCCTCCATCAGATATGATTGAAACTGGAGTACCATGCAATTGGACTATTTCTTTGATGTACAATTGCCCATACTGCTCTGCGGAATCTGTCGTCTTTACTGGTAGGAAATGTGCAGACTTTGTCAGTCGGTCTACAATAACCCAAATTGAATCATGCTTACGGTATGTGCGATTAGACCTACTACGAAATCCATATTAATCATCTCCCATTTCCACTGTGGTATCTCTATATCTTGAGCCAGGCCACCAGGCCTCTGATGCTCGGCTTTGACTTGCTGGCAATTCAAACATTTAGCCACATGATCTGCTACTTGCTTCTTCATGCCTTTCCACCAATACAACTCTTTCAAGTCCAGATACATTTTGGTAGCACCTAGGTGGATAGAGTACCTCGAACTGTGAGCTTCTTCCATTATGTCCTTCCTAAGACCATCTACATCAGGCACACATAACCGATCATTCAACTTCAAAACTCCGTCACTTCCAAGAGTGAAAGCAGTGATTTCCTTGTTTCTAACTCCTTCTTTTAACTTCACTAAGTACGAATCTTTGTCTTGCTTAGCTTTAACATGCACAACAAGAGAGGATTGCGCTAAGGCATAAGAAGTTATACCCCCTTATTCGGTCTCATCCAATCTAATTCCATCATTTTCCAGTTTAAAGAAATGGCTTGAAAACTATGTTCATGAGGTCCATGAATGCAGCTGGAGCATTTGTCAGCCCGAAGGACATCACTAGAAATTCATAGTGCCCGTAGCGAATTCTAAAGGTTGTTTTAGATATATCTTCTTCTCTGATTCTCAACTAATGGTACCCCAACCTCAAGTCTATCTTTGAAAATTACTTTTCACATTGAAGTTGACCAAATAAATCATCAATTCTTGGCAGTGGGTACTTGTTCTTAATGGTAACTTTATTCAACTGCCGATAGTCGACGCACATTATGAGAGACCCGTCTTTATTCTTGACAAATAGGATCGGGGCACCTCACGCTGAAACACTCGGCCTAATGAAGCCCTTGTCAAGAAGGTCTTTCAACTGTTCTCTCAACTCATTAACTTTTGCTGGAGCCATCCTATAAGGAGGTATAGATATGGGCTGAGTGCCTGGCATGAGATCAATGCCAAAGTCTATGGTTCTTTCAGGAGGAAGTCCGGGAAGGTCATCTGGGAAAACTTGTGAAAATTCTCTAACAACTGGCACAGACTGAAGAGCTGGTGATTCTGATTCTGGATTAATGATGTGAGCCAAATAGGTGAGACACCCCTTACTGATCATTCGTTGTGCCTTAAGTTAAGAAATAAACTTACCTACAAGTGATGCTGAATTACCCTTCTACTCTAAGACTTCTTCATTTAAAAATTAGAACCTTACTATCTCGGCACGACAATCTAACATGGCAAAGAAGGAAGATAACCAATCCATACCCATGATCACATCGAAATCCACTATTTCTAACTATATGAGATCAGCTTTGGTGTTGCTACCTTGAACTGAAACTATACAACCTCTATAGACTCTTGTGACTTTCATTGACTCACCAACTGGAGTAGATACTAGGAATGTCTCACTAAGTTGTTCGGGTTCTCGCCCAAGGTTAATTGCAAAGTATGGAGTCACATAAGAAAACGTTGAACCTGGATCCATTATGGCATAAGCATTATTTGAGCAGACTAAAAGTATACCTGTAATAACTTCTCTAGATGCCTCTGCACACTGATGATCAAGTGTAGCAAACAAACGGGGTTGTCCCCCTCCATGAATAACTCGATCTGCACCTCTGCCTACCCCATGCCCGATCAGATTATGAGAACCACGAGCCTGAGGTGGTGCAACTACAGTAGCTGAGGAACTAGAAGGACGAGTTGGATCCACTACTAAAATTACGTCGCAACCTTAGGCAGTTGGCCTTTATATGACTAATGTCTCCACAATGAGAGCAACCATGAAACCCGAGCTTGCACTAACCTGAATGTTGCTGCTTACATGATCTACAAATACCTTGTTGGTGTGAATATTTCTCAGCATGACTCTGGCTATGTGAGGCTGATGTCCTAAATTTTGATTCTGGTGAGACTGGTTTCCATAACTCTGAGTACGTCTGAAGGAAGACCCACCACCTGACTGATGACTGGACTGAGTTGGTTCTAATGATTCTTTATTAGAGGAATCCCTTCCACCTCTATTGGATGTACCATTAAACTTGCCCGTTGTCCGGGCTTTCTTGTTATGCTCTTTTTCTTCTCTCCTTTGTTGTCTGTTGATGCGAGACTAAATTGCATGGTTTAGCATGTGATATACCTTACATTTTATGAGCATT
>ML432168.1:0-68741 GCA_005239525.1 Nicotiana knightiana | reverse complement strand
CTAAAAAATAACCCCCAAAATTATCTCCTTCTTCTCCCCACCTTCACCCCCTCACAAATTCTTCTATCTTTCTCACTTCTCACGTACACAAGTTATTACCTCAATTGTTCACCACCCTCAAGTAAGTTCATGCCTTATTTCTCTCTTCTCTCTTATTTTTTTCTCTTTCTTTTGTAGTTTAATTTCAGATTTGTGTCATGTTTTAGAATAGAATTTCTTCTTTTTAGTTGATAATGTATATAATGGTAGACAATAGCATTATTTTGTTGTATATGAGTTGATTGTGGTGGGGATGAGTATGTGTAGCTATTGTGGTTGATTTGGGAGGATTCATACCTCCATGGGGTAGTTGTGCTAAATTGTAGACCCACACACAATAGGTGTTTGTTGCCCCAATAAGTTGTATATGCTAATGTGACCATGGTGTTGGCGAAGTCTGAGTAACCACCCTAGGTTCACACTAATCACACCTTTACTAATATTGGCCTTTGTTTTGCGAGGTACCATGCATCCATCAAGAAAGAGACGTACCACAGGTTCCTCAGCTAGTGGGTCAGGAGGCTCTTCGAGAGCTCAGGCACAGGCTAGCTCGAACCAGTTCGATAGTAGCCAGTTTTTATCTAAAGAATCCCAAGATAGGTTTCATGAAAAGGCGTCCAAGAAGCCTGGGCCCGAACAGGTCATTGAAGGGGCAGCTCTTCGGATCGAAGTCCCGAACATATACCATGAATTGAGGAGACGTCAGCTTGACATTCTTTTTTTAGGAACCAGAGGAGGACAATATGATGTTAGTACGAAAATTCTATTCCAATTGCCCAGAGCATGTTGATTGGGTTGTCACAGTGTGCAAAACTCGAGTGAATGCTTCACTCGAGGCTATTCGAAGAGTGTACAGGTTGCCAGTCTTCAACGAGGAGGAGGACTTTTATCAAACATATCAAAAGAAACTTGTCACTTGGAAACTCTTCTTTCAAACAATCTGTGTGCCTGGAAGGGATGTAATGTGGATTACCCCTGGAATCACCCTGAACTCAGCCTCTCTCACTTGGGTGGCAAAGTGTTGGCTGACAATCATCAACAGTCGTATGCTGCCATGAAGCAACACTACTAATATTAATGGGCCCAGGGTAGCAGCGATTTGGTGCTTCGTGAATGGCCACGATTTTGACATAGCCCGGCTTATCCAGGACGAGATGTTCATTCTCTCAAAGGAAAAAAAATATGTTTTCTACTTCCCGTCATTGGTCACCAGGCTGTGTAAAGTGGCAAGAGTCCTTGAAAATCAAAATGTGGATGGGAAGGTGCAAGTAAAGGCCGCATTCAGGGCGAGCAAAATAACCATTGGGAAAGACCCGGTGGCACGTGAGGCGGATGATGATGACGATGATGATGATGATGATAGTGATGAGGGGACTATTAATGACTTCTCCCCACATGTGCAAATTGCTGATGAGGCAGGCCCGCCGGAGCACCCGGTTGACAGCATTAGAGCAGGACATGGTTGGGCTGCGCACGTCAGCCGCTGATCTGGGTACTAGAGTTGATACTCTGGCCACCCAAAGTGCTAAGTCGGAGAAAAAGATAATGGGCTGGCTACGGGCGCTAGGACGAGCATGTCACCTCGATCCTGGCACGGTCTCCGATCAGGATTTAGCACCAGGGAAGTCCTCTTACCTTACTCTGCTTTATTTTACTTGACATGGGGACATGCCAAATTTCTAAGTGTAGGGTGGGGGGATGATTTAGTTGTTGTTGTATAATTTTATTTATTTGATTGATATAATTTGGTTTTTGTTGTATATTTGTATTTATTTGAGTGGTATTTTGATTGGTTAAATTAACATCGATTTGGCCCGACGATGGATACCTCTCGACAGGTTTCTTGAGGAACTTAAGTCGAAAAAAAAAACACAAAAAGATTTTGGTTTTTCTAGTAGTGTATCAACTCCCCCTTGGGTTTTCTTTAAACCACGGTCTTTTCCAAGGGTTTTAATTTGAACCGGGTGTAGTTAGTTTTTCTTTTTAGTTAGGAACTTATGGGCGGGAAAAGATGGAAATAGGATCCCCTAACTCCATGGTACCTTGAATAGAGATTACCTTAGTGTGACACTTAGGCTAATTAGTTGACTCTAGCGAGAAAGCCTTAAAATATGTGTTCTTGATTTGGCTTAATTAAAATGTGTGTTCTTGATTTGGCTTAAGAACCTTGAGAAGAGTGTCTAATGATTCAAACTGAATTGAGTCATGTGCCATGTGTGAGTGAGGCTTTGTGGATTATGTGCTAACATTCAATGCCTAGAACTTGCGATGTGTGTTTACGAAGCGAAATGGTAGCCTTATTCGGTCTAGGAAGTGGTATAGGCTTTTCTTTGTTGAACCTATCTATGTATGTTTTATCCACCTGATCATATATACAATAGTTAACCCCTTTGAGCCTGTAATCCTGTCTTTCTTGGCAACCACATTACAAGCCTTACCCAATTCTTGAATTGTCCATCTATTTGAACCCTATCACCTCTTATAAGCACTTGAATTGTGAGGAATATGAAAAAGTTAAAGTGTGGGGTGGTTGGTTGGGCTTTTGAATGGAATTGAGAAAATATGGATAAAGATGCACGATGTGTCATTTTAATACTAAAAGCCTTGGAAAAAGTCTAAAAGAGAGAAAATGAGTTGTATTGTCTAAAGAATAAGTCTCTAATGGTGGTGGCTGTTGAAAAAAAAAGTGTGCTTAAAGAAGTAAAGGGTATAACACATTGATGTAAAGGTGGAATGGTGGTTTGACAGAAATGTGGGTTTAAATGTGAAAAATGGATTAAAGTGCTTAGGGAGGTATAGTTAATCTTATATCCAAATGTATCCTACATGTCCCGCAGCCAACATTACAACCAAATAAAGTCCTACTTGATTCTAGACTGAATGAGCTCGATTAGTAGAGCAGTATACTACGGGCAAGCTTATGGTGCATTTTCTGTGGCACAAGAATATCTTTCTAAGGGTGAGCGAATTTGTGTTCATTTGATGTCCTCAATGTGTGAATTATATTGACTATGACATAAGCCTCTTTTGTGGTGAGTAGGCACTTGACTCAAGAAAGGAAGGTAAGTCTGGACCTCTGACTTAGAGTAAGAGAGTCGGTTAGGACATTATGTGGCTAGAGAGAGAGTCTACTCTTGAGGTGTGGATGTTACCTAAGATAGTCTACCATTGTGAATTATTCTTGGCTTGAGGAGTAGGGAAGTTAACCAGTGAGGATTAGGCCTGTATAGTGTGGTTTTGTTGCTCGAGGACTAACAAAGGTTTAAGTGCGGGGGTGTTGATAGTAGCCTATATTATGCAATGTAGATGCTATTTTTGCTCTACATTAACCATACATTATTGATGTTTTGAATGCTAAATGATAATAAAATGCTCTAATTGAGATTTTTATGCTCTCCGAGCTAGGAGGAAGATAAAGAGTGTTTTGAAGACGAATTTATACATACAAGGCCAATCGAGAATAGTCCGGATGGAAAAGAGCAAGAAAAGGCAAAGAGAACAGTGAAAAGAACCACCGCGACCGCGGTCTGGGGTGCGGTCCTGGGCGCAGTGGAAGGCAGGCCGAAACAGTAAAGGAGCAAATGACTGCGGTCGGGACCGCGGTCGGGCGTTTAACGGCCAGGAACTTCAGGGGCCAAAGAGTAACTCGATGGGAAAATCAACCTAACCCTATATAAACCCAAAAACTCGCCCAAAGTAAGAATTAAGCTTGCTTTAGATTCAATTGGAGGCAATAACAAGTGAGAGAAGATCAAGTCATCATTAGTTTTCATTCTTCTTCTTTTATCATTAATTTGTGAATCATGAACCATCTTATTGTTTTATCTTATTTTAGTATGAGTAGCTAAACATCTAATCTAGTGTTTTGATGGAACCTATTGAAGGATGAAATTCTTGCTATGTTAATATAGATTTTCCAAAGTTTATCTTTATTTGTTCAACTACATGCTTGTTGTAGTTAATTGAAGGGCCCTCAATTAGTTGTGCCTACTTAGTATGTATTACTCGGGAGAGAGTGCATATTTAGGTAGTTGTCGAACAACATCACTCCCGACGTATATGAGGGATCAATAACGAAAGGGTTTAAAGGTGGGATTAGGGATAACGAAACCTTGGGTGCGATCTAAGTGAGCTGTAATTAAAGCTAGCTAGCATAACTTAGGAGAGTATGTCTAGTATATTGTCGTAATTATTCAGGAGAGATTTACGGCAGTCAGAGTGTTCATGATCGATAGAGAAGTTTAGGCGAATTTATGCCAAACATAGCGGGAAGGGATTCTAACAATAAGGAAAATCACAACCTTAGATCATTCCCATTATCGTTTACAAACCGCTCTTATTTAACTCTTAGTTACTATAGTTTCATTAAGTAATAGTTAGTAGAAAACCAATCATTTGTTATTTAACTATATGTGAAGTTGATTATGTGGAATTATGTGAGTCTAATAACAGTAATTGATAGGTTAATTTTCTGTGGGATTGGACTCTTGACTTAATATCCGTAATATATTTGCAACGATCGCTTAGTCCTTTTTATAAGACATAGTTGGGCGTGATTATAAGTTAAATATAGTTTAAGGGATTGCAATTCTTATCTTATAACAATTACTAAAAGCATTGTTTAATCTCACCAGAAGCCTTTCATTACTATTTATTGCCCCCTATATACCAAGAAACTAGAAGGGAAATCAAGAATATCCTTATCGAGATATTGTATCCCCAACACACTAGCGGAGTTGCGAGTAGTTAGTTGCAGATACATTTTCAGACCATAGCTAAACTATGAATGGTTTTCAGTACTAATTAATCTTTGACACCAAAAGTTCAGACCACTTCCGGACATTCCCACTGTCCAGCACATGGATGATTTGTCGTGATCGGAACCAAAACCAATTTAAAATATAATTACTGCTGCTAATCAATTTCCAATAAGGGTGAAATTAAATGAGGAGAAATGACAATTTGCCACAATGGTTCAGTGCATCTAGGTGTGCATTTTTTTAATTTGATCTGGAAACATTTTTCCCATGCTACGATATCTTATCGTACGTGCTTGATTTCATCGTTTTACTGAACTTGATCAAGCAATTTGCTCCTTGTTCTATTGTTTTACTTGACCTTCAATCTGATTCAACTATTCTTCGTTCAGTTTTATGAACAAAAAAAAAATAATAAAGCTGATAATTTTTTGCCCTTAAAACGGATAAATATTGAATTTATACGCGGTTTTAAGGATATATGGACTGATTCAACACAAATAATCAAGAATGTTAGATAAACGAGTTAAATATAGAATGGATAATCAAACCAATTGTGATGTTACGTCTGGGCTCGAACTTGCATTGAACGGTAATTTTTCCCTCGATCAAATCCTTGGTTCGAAGCCAAATGTATATGAAGAACAACAATTATAATAAGAATTTTTCAATAGTTAGAAAGCATAGAAATAAGTTTGTATTGCCTTGACATGCGTGTTATCATACCTCTATTGAATAAGAAACTTCTCCATTATAGTAAGGGAGTTTTACCCCTAGTGCAATTCTAAAAGAGGTAAAAATTCTCCTTATACGTCAATCGTTGATACGGTACCGACATCGGGCGAGATCCGCGAGAACTCGGGGTGTGTGCTGGCCCCGAGTTCACCTGTATACAAATAGTCCCCTCGTTTCTCAGAGAGTAAGTTCGCCGAAACGATGGGAAGCGATAGATGAACCCTGGTTCCTTCCGTCGTACGTTACAACCGAGAAGACGAATAAGCCGAAACGTCCCATCAGTCGCGTCGTTCTGACTTCGGACACGTGTCAATCATCGGTTGGTCGCCTTTGAATGTGAAACATTGCGTATTCATTATATTTTCCCCTATGAAAGCTTCGACCTTTCGTACTTCTTCTACTTTCCGATCCTAGCTTTTATCTTCAACTCTTTCAAATCTTCGTCTCATTACCTTTGATCTTTAAATCTTCATAATTGTTCTTAGGTTTTTACCCAGATCTTCATTCTACCTTCAAACCTCATATTGTTTCCTTCAAACCTTCATATCTTCCCTTCAAATCTTCTTATTTTCCAAATCACGATGGTTATGACTTCCAAATCAGTTCCTCAGCAGATTGCCTCTTCATCTTCCCACCCGGCCCCAAGTACCGAGACGGCCATTCCCAAGGTGGTTGCTCTCAAGATGGCTGCTCCGGAGGTGGTTGCTCCTGAAGTGACTGCTACAGAAGTGGCCCTAGAGCCCCCATGAAAATCTTTGTTCCCGAGGGCTGTTAAATCTCAGACGACTTCAAAGTCGATAAAGCCTCATCCAAACAAGACCAAGGGGCATTGAGATATATATACTCCAATACCGAAGATACCCTTCCCATAGTCCAAGAGGATTGTAAATGGGGAGGTAAGGACATGGTAGTTCCCGGGCCTGAGGACGATATTACTACTCATATGAATGGGTATTTAAGTGTTTACACTTACCCCTTCACTCTAGGCCCGGTGGACCCAGTAGTTTTGGCCTTTTGCAAGAGATACGAGGTATGCCTTGGGAAAATCCACTCGTCTCTTTGGAGGATCATGATCCTTCTACGTTATTTTTTGAACAACACCAAATCTCCCCGATTCACCCTCGACCACCTACTCCATTTATTCAGTCCTTGAATTTTCTGAGGGGGACTAATCAAGCTCGTTCACCGGGCCAGCAAGGCTCCCTTTTTGAGCATCGACGGCGATCGAAACCGATGCTGGCAGGGCACTTTGTTTGGGTAAAAGCTGAAGATTTGATCCTTACCGAGTTCCTGCCATTTCTCGAGAAGTAGAATGCATCTTGTAAGTGTAGTCTTTCCTTAAGTGTCAAGTCTCCTTTGCTTCCTTTGTCACCATCAGTATTTGTGGTCGTGCAGCTGTTGCTCGGATCCCCAATATGGTCTCCCGACTCAAGGAGTGGATCAAAGGTATCTGCAAGCAGATGTCAGACTTTGAGCACTCATGGCGCATGCTTTTGAAGGGCCGATGGGAGGTCAGTTCTCATGGTAAGGATTTTCTTTATAGGTTTACCTAAGACCACCGAACTTAGACCGCTGGAAAGGGACGAGGGTACGCCCTTACCCATTGATCCCTTCGTTACGGGAAAGCCTGGGGTTGCCGCAGGGAGAACAAGAAGAGGGAAAGAAAGTCTTCGGGCTTCCTGCGTACCAAGGTGTAGCAAAAAAAGAGGGAGGCTTCTCGGGCTCGTAAGCCCAAGAAGAACACTAACCCCCGGGTGCCAGATTTTGACTCGATTCGCCGGCTCAGGGACGATTCTGAAGAAGACAACATCTTTGTCTCCCACAGATCGGCCCTTGCTTGGGAGCAGGCGGCAACCGAGGAAAAGATACATGAGGCCGATCTTTCTGACTCGGGAGGCTGAGATGGAGACGTGGGCTGAGACCTCCGGAGTAGCTGCTTCTGTTTCGAAAGAGGCGACCGATGTGATAGACATCATGGAGTTCACGGCACGGACGACCCTCTCCACTCCTTCTTTTATGGCGTGGACATGTTCACTTTGGAAGATGTTTTCGAGTTGGGCGACCTGGAGATCCTAAAGAAGGACGCGCCTTCGGAAGCTGGCAGACCGAGTTCGAGCAAAAAAATGGTGAAGCAACTTCCTACTCCGAGTGTGGACCCCGATCGTAAGAGAATAGATATTCTTATAGTACTGGAGGATTCTCGGGTTGTATCTGCTCCAGTGGGCACAACTAGCTACCTCTGATGCCTGGTGACCGAGGAGGTCCAAGCAAAGATGAACGAGGTGGGCGGGTAGAGTCTCTTCAACAAGGTGCATCAAGCACTGAACCGGGTAAGGCATCAACACCCCCCTCATGAATTCCACTTCGGTTTTAATATCTCTTACTATTCTTGTTACTTTGCAGGCCTCGGTGTTTCACCACGAGAGCTTCCTCCGGTACCGCTTAGAAATCAACCAGCTTGAGTTAAAGCTCAAGGAGAAGATTTGGATGAAGGAAATGTATAGGCTTCTCAGGAGCAACAAGACATGGCCGTCAAGGATCTTCAGGCCGAGCTGGAAAGGGTTTAAAAGGAAGCTTCGACCCTAAAGTTGGAATATGCCTTTCTTGTCAAAAAGGTAAAGGTCTTTGAAGTTAAAAACGAGGGCTAGTCATGGTGGCTAACAACACAACCTCGCAGGTCCAACAGAAGATTGACCTGATCGACCAACCCGAGCCAAGATGAATGAGGTCCAAACCATGGCCGATGGGTGGAAAAGCAAAATGGACATGCTGCTTTTGAGAAGGAAACCACTAAGGCTAAGCTGGCATCGGTTGAGAACAACCTCCGGGTGGAAAAGTACAAAGCTGAAAAGTGGTCTCAGATGAATGACAATCTCCGAGCACAGTTGAGCTCGACTTTACAGCGCGGGACGCCCTCGGTAGAGAATATGAGGCAGTAAAGTCCAAGTTGGATACAACCTCCGCCGATGCCAAAGAGATGGTGGCCCAATACAAGGCCGATGTGGAGGCAGCTGACAGTGCCTCACCCATACTACTATATAAGTATGAAGGCAAGGGTCGTGTAGCTTTTACCCGAATGGTCGGGATCGAATCCACAGGGAGCCTATATATGGGAGTGAGTGTATAAGTGATCTAGAAGGGTCGAGTGTCTTTAGTTGCACTTCTAATCATTTGTTGGTGTTGAACTATACTAAGTGTATTTTATTGTTTGTAAGCTAATCAATGACTAACTTTGTTTTGTTTTCGTTATTGTTTTCTAATATTGATAAGGGCACTAGGGTTGTGACTGTTGCCTAGGTGGATACACAAAGGGATTCAATTCTAAGGTCGGGGAATTTGCTAGGGATATATCTATAACCAACGCACGAAGGTTCTCACTCTATACCTCTCGGTAGTTTGAGTGATTATACCCTAATTGCCTCTCTCGAATCCAATTGGGTGCCTAATAATCAAGCAATATAGGCTTAGGTAGGGTGTTACTCTCTCGAGGTTTAACCCGTTAACTAGGGCTCAAGTAGGGTTTTACCATTTCTGGGTTTAACCCCTTTGATTGGGACTATCAATCTCTTGATAATGCCCTAATTTCCTATTAGGCTAATTTCTAGACTTAAGTCTTCTTTCTCAAGAAAGACCCAAGTCATGAAAAGGTCAATTAGTGTTTGCAACCACTAACTATAGCAATAAAAATCTTGAAATAGCCTAAATAGCCAACACCCATTAATTTTCTAACCTTAATTTCAAAACCTCATTACATACCCACACTAGGGTTGAGATACAACCCTAGATAATGGGTCTAGCTACTCATAATCAAAGATGAGAACAATGATAGAGAAGAAGAGTAACCCATTTGATTGATTCCTAACAATGAAATTGAAGTTTTCAATGTTAAAAATGCAAGAACAAAGCTAAAGAAATAGAAACCCTAAAATATTCACGAGCTCTCTACTCTAAAAAACAACATATATTACAAGATATTTAAAGAAATTATAAAATATTCTATTTATAGTCTGCTAAATTTTCGGACAAAAATACCCCTGCAGGACCACTGCGGACCGCGAAAACACGACCGCGGTCCGCGAAAACATTGGTTGTTGATTTCTGGTAAGGGTCGACCGCGGTCCGTGAAAAGAGGACCGCGGCCGTGATGAACACTTGTGTCATAACTCGACCTCACTGGAGAGCCATCGCGGTCCGCAAAACTTCGACTGCGGCCGCGGTGGAGACTTGTATTTCTCTGGAGCTCACTGGAACTCCACTGCGGTTCGCGAAATTACGACCGCGGCCGCGCTGGATGAGGGCCTTGTTGTTAAGCTTCACTGGAATGCCATCGCGGTCCGCGAAACTACGACCGCGGCGGATAATTGGTTCACACTTGACCTTACTTGACCTCCACCGCGGACCGCGAAATGAGGACCGCGGCCGCGGTGGCCTTCTTTGTCCTGAGCAACCTTGTTGGGTTTGATCCTTGTGCCGGATTCACTTCTATTTTGAGCATATTTTAGACTGAATGCCTTCATTTCTTGTTCAATCCTGCAACAAGCACAACGTATAAGCTTTCGGGGCCATTTTGTGTAACAATGTATCCAAAATTCATGTATAAGGGAACGAAAAACGAGGCAAAAATCTAAGTTATCAACTCCCCAAACTTAAGCTCTTGCTTGTCCTCAAGCAAAACAAAATAAGCCCCTCCCCTATGATAGATTTCACAAAAATTTGGTTGTACTAATGGTGACCTCAACTGGCATCAATTGGAACTAACCATAACCCCTAATGCGAATGAATCATTGAAAATGGTTGAACTTTTAAAAACGATAGTTTCAAGTGTGATACAAGAGCTTCAAGGGTTGATCCCACTCATCAGTGAACTTCTAACTATTACCTCGGTCAGTGTGGATCCCAAACTCTTATTCCATAACCTTCCCTAAGCATCTCACCTTTTAGATTAATGACACTCAGAACGAGGAATATGGTGAATCGCTCATCTCTCATCAAGGAAAGAGTCCCAAGTTCGGCTCAAAGTACCATAGGCTTGCCCTTTGTGTACATCACCACTAATGTAGGCTTCACTCAACCTGAGATCATATAGGGCTTTTATGGAATCATGATGAAGGCTTTTGGTTAAGGGTAGGAAGTATTTGGTCAGAGTGAATCTTATCTTTCCTTAAGTACTTCATTTTTTTATTGCTCTCACATTTTCTTGACTCTTTGAGTCCTTTTATCTTTTGTAGGGTTGGAGAGATACTTTTTCATCAATTCCCTTTATCTTCTTCTTATGCTTTCCAAACTTTTTGGCATCACTTTTTTTTTCATCCATTCACTTTATTTCTTCTTTTTGTTCATTGTTTTCTTTTCATTCTTTTTCATTGCCTTTTCTCTTTTCTTTCTTTTGTGCCTTCTTTTTCACTTCATCATATCCCTCGTCTCTCCCCCAAACTTATGTTTTTTGCCTAGCGCCAAGGAAAGATCGGGTGCCAAGAGAGGGAAAAAGAATGGTTAAAGGCTTGTAACTTGGGTTGAGAGAAAAGGCTTAAGGCTCAGAAGGGTTGACTAGGGAATATGTCTTTTGGAAGGTCATGGAAGTGTTCAATTCTTTGTTCAAGCCAAGGAAATCCTATAGTCACTTCTCAAGTCAAATTACACCTAGAATTTCGCCTAGACAACACTAAGGGCAAGTTCTAGACTAGTGGCACGGAACTTGGACTTGCAATTACGAATTTCTCACCACTCACAGCTAAAGGATTGTTACAGAAATCGAGTCGAGGGCCCACAATGACCTTAGTCGTGCTTTGAGTAACAAAATGGTCCCGAATAACCACCCGATGATTATCGGCCAACACAAGAGTCTCAAGATCGTCACTATCACCATCCTCAACACAACGGGTTGTCTTTAACCATGGGATCAAAGGCAATTGTGTTAGGCCCAAGTGAAGCTTTTCTTGAGGCACCGTTATTGAAAAACAAAACAACAATAAAAGGAAAAACAGACTCAAACCCTTAAGAAGGTTGTCACACCGTCCATCCTTGGGAAGAGCCACCCGGTTCACACAAGTTCCACCTTTGGAAAGAACCGTGGTGTTAAGAAAACCAAAGGCTTATTGCTCATGCAAAAACCAAACAAGAAGCTATGAAATAAAAGTAAGAAGCTATAAAATAGAAAATAAATGCGTAAAGTAAAGTAAGTGCGTGGGATAGAATGAATATGTACAATAGGAGAATTAGATTAATATACATAAGGGATGAATATTTACAAATAGTTATCTTATACATACCAAAAAGGGAAATAACGTAAAGAAAAAGAAACAAAGTGTTGTTTTCATTATGCAATCCTATGTAGCCAAAATCAAATGCCTGTAGGGCCACTCCCCCAACTAAAAGAAAGCATTGTCCTCAATTCTATATAGCAAAAATAGTGCGTAAAATATGGGAGAGAGAGAGTAAAGAAAACTCCCTACTGGCCCTCGGCCTACTGTGGTCCCTGCTGCTCTGTCTGAGATGGGGTAGGAACTTCCTGAGATGGGGAATCTGTAGTAGCTGGGTCTGGTATAGCCTGTGATGGAGCTCCAGTGGGCTGGGCCTCCTGGCTCTGAGCCTGAGTGTGCTCTGTGGGAGGGTCTGCTAGTACAAGTCTGATGTTCTGGGCACGGGGAATGACCTTCCTCTTCTTCAGTGGCCTCACCGGCTCCTCCTCATGCACTGACTGAGGCACTGGCTGCTTCTCTGCCTGGGGCTCCGTAGGGTCGGCTAGTAGCATCTCCAATGGAATCTGATCTCCTGATAGCTTGTCGACCTCCTTTCTCAGCTTCGCCACCTCCTCCTTTGACGCCCTAGTCTTTCTCAGCTTCTTTGTTTCTTTGGCCAACTTTGTCAATGCACTCTCATGTGCACCCACCGCGTCCAAGATTTTCTTTTGGCTCTCCAAAATCTCTTTCACAGTGTCCTCATGGACTGCGGGACCTGTGGTGGGAGAGGAGTAGCTGGGGCTGCCACAGCTGTAGAAATTGCAGTCAACTTTGTAGTAGTTGACTGCATCCAGTTAGTGAGGCTAGTCAGTGTCATGTTCAGCCGTTGAGCAGTCATGGGATAGGCTCTGGTGGAGGGGATGTCAGTGGCGGAGGAGGTAAACCGGCCTGGAGCCTCCTTTGTAATGGCAGGCTGGGGCAGGGAGGGTTCTGACACCACCACTGGCTCTTCAGACTGGCTAGTGGAGGCAACCGACTTTCCCTTTGACTTCTTTTTGGGGTTATCCTCATCTTTCAAGTCATACCAGGAGAAAGGTGCTTTGGGCTTGACTTTTGTGTCAAAGAGTTCATAGTGACTTCCTGGTCTTCAAAATACATGGTCAGATAATGAGGAAAAAGGTAAGAAGTATCACCTGTGATGACCACCCGACTAATGACCTCTGACATCACATTCCCCACATTGATGGGGTACCCAGCCATGATAGATGCCACTAATACAGCCCTACTGAGAGAAAGGGTCTGGTCATGATGTGTCAGATCTAGCCTGCTGCATACAAAAGTTTCCCATCAGTTAGCTTCGAAGTTCAGGGTCCTCCTGGTGATAGTCTTCCCAGCCGTTAACCACTTCAGGGTGTCCCCGGGCTTAGCCAAGTGTAAAGCCAACCAATTTCTCGCAGCATCCTTTTCTGCCAATTTTTTCCCGGTATAAGGAAGCATCCACATCATCCATCTCCAAATAGTCATTTAGTGAAGGTCCATCAAAAGGCACTGTGAGATTGCAGACTTTGGATGCCTTTGAGTCCTTTTCCAGAAAAAGAAAATTAGTGTAGAACTCCTTCACAATATGCTCATTTGCATCCGAGAGATGCTGAGTGAAATAAGACCACCCTTTCCTGTCTCGGAACTGCTGCCTCACATTGGGGTTATAATTGGATAAATCTTTCATTGTAAAGGTGCGCTTCGGGATAAGTGACCGTGCAGTCCACAGCTCCCTGAATCTGTGGAAGGCTTTCTCACTGACAAAATGATCCTTCCACACATCCGGATTCCGAGTGCGCTCGACCCCTTCAACCACCTGCACATCCACTTTGTTGTCATTTGAATTCTCCCCAGATAAGGAAGTTGTATGGGAAGTAGAGTATGAGTGTGCACTGGAGGCGGATTTGGATGGGGAAACTGCTCGTACTGGGGCCGGGAGTGATGATACAGGGTTCATTGGGGATAACTGTGATGAGGCCTCCTCTCAAGGAGCATATTCACTTCCTGATGGTGAAGGAGGAGAGTCTGTAACCCGACTGGGTCGTCGTGATGATTGAGGAGGAAATGTAACTTTGGATGGTTGCCTTGGTGCCCCCGGGCATCTCCCCCTTTGAGTTTCTCCTCTACCCGTGTTTTTACGACTGCCTCCACGAGATAGTACCATTGCCTGCAAAGTACTCATAACTGAACATGGTTAGTTTCCCGAGCATTGATGTGCAGACACTTCAGTAGTCAATGAAGTCTAAGCATACTGGAATGAGGAAACCGCGGACCGCGAAAAGTCGACTGCGGTGGGGATCATAAATTGAGCAAGACACACTGGAAATCACTTCGTGGACCGCGAAAAATTGACCGCGGCCACGAAGTTATATCCAGTGTGGTATGAATTCTGTAAAGCAGGGACCGCAGACCGCGAAAAGTTTACCGCGGTCCACGAAATAACGGATTGGTTTATGCAAAATGAAGCACCGCGGTCCGTGAAAAATGGACCGCGGACCGCGAAAGTGTCTATTGACCTAGGGTTCCCAGAATTTGCAATTTCTATGCTAAAGTGTTCATTGAGATAAGTCCTACACAAGTAATCAGTGCAATTGCACTCCAAAGGACTATTATGAACCTATTTGGTCTAACCCTAACATTTACAAGCCTAAAAAGAGAAAATAATAATGAAAAGGAAGTTGAAAAATAAATAAAATAAAGAAATTAAGAAGTTAATGAAGCACAAACACACTTACTAGATTCTTGGATGATAGTATGGATGTGAGCAATGAATTTCAGAGAATGCAAAAGTGAGACACGGTTGAAAGTGGCTAAGACCAGCTACGGTGTGAAAAGTGTGATCGCGGCCGCGAAGCAGATTCCAGTGAACTATGTTTGCAGCATATTGACTTTACGGACCGCGAAAAGGAGATCGCGGTTGACTTCACAGACCGCGAAAAGGAGACCGCGGCCGCGAAGTCAATTTCCAGTAAGCTTCTGTTTCTATACTCAGCCAAATTTCCTGTGTCAAAATCATCCTACACATCCAAAAACCAGTTAGTGTAAAAGTGAAACCTATTTTACCAAGAAAAACAAAGAAAATGAAAGTAAAGACACATGAGTTACCTCCCAAGAAGCGCCTGATTTAACGTCGCAGCACGACACATTTTACCGGGATCATTGGAGATGAAGAAGTGCCACCACGTGGCTGTCATCAACTTTGCCAAGATAGTTTTTTACCTGGTGACCATTCACTCTGAATACTTCACCACTTTTGTTCTTGAGGTCAAGAGCCCCAAATGGAGTAACAAATACCACTTCAAAAGGCCCACTCCACTTTGACTTTAGCTTTCCGGGAAATAACCTCAACCGAGAATTGAACAATAAGACCAAGTCACCAACTTTGAACTCTTTACCTTGATAATATTTTTCATGTAGGTACTTCATTTTGTCCTTATACAAGGACGAACTGGAGTACGCATGGAATCTAAACTCATCCAACTCATTTAATTGATCCACTCTAAGATTTGCAGCTACATCCCATTCCAAGTTCAACTTTTTCAAGGCCCACATAGCCTTGTGCTCCAATTCCACCGGAAGGTGGAATGCTTTTCCAAAGATCAAGTGATATGGGGACATCCCAATTGGGGTCTTGTAGGCGGTCCGGTAAGCCCAAAGAGCGTCATCTAATTTATTAGCCCAGTCGATCCTATTGGCATTGACCGTTTTGGATAATATTCTCTTTATCTCTCTGTTAGACACTTCAACTTGGCCACTAGCCTGAGGGTGGTACGGGGTAGTGACTTTATGGTTGACCCCATACTTAGAAAGCAATGAGTCAAAGGCTTTGTTGCAAAAATGTGACCCCCTGTCACTGCTGATGGCTCGTGGAGTGCCAAACCTAGTAAAGATATTCTTCTTGAGAAAGGCTATCACAATCCGCGCCTCATTGTTTGGTAAGGCTATGGCCTCCACCCATTTTGACACATAATTAACCGCGACCAAGATGTACGTGTTCCCACCTGAACTCACGAATGGCCCCATAAAGTCAATGCCCTAAACATCAAAGATATCTACTCGAGAATTGAATTTAAGGGCATCTCATCCTTTTTGGAAATTCCCCCGGCTCTTTGGCATTCATCACACCTCTTCACTAGGGTACTAGCATCCTTATACAAAGTGGGCCAAAAGAACCCACAACTAAGAACTTTAGAAGCAGTTCTCACCCCTTCCTGATGACCACCATATAGTGAGGAGTGGCAAGACTTAAGGATGGCTAGTTTCTCTTCCTTCGGTACACATCGCCGGATTACCCAATCGGTGCAAATCTTGAATAAATAAGGCTCATCCCAATGGAATCCAAGCTATCCCTTCGAAGCTTCTTCCTTTGGTTAGAAGAGAGCTCACAAGGGACAACTCCGGTGACTAGGAAATTAGCAATATCCGCAAACCATGGCATTTCTCTCATGGACATTGAAAGGAGTTGTTCATCTGGGAAACTATCATTGATCTCAAGTCCGTCACAAGGACGTCCTTGCTCCTCCAACCGGGACAAATGATCGGCAACTTGATTCTCACTCCCTCTTCGGCCCACTATCTCTAAATCAAACTCTTGTAATAACAAAACCCGTCTCATAAGTCTTGCCTTGGAATCCTTTTTGGTCATGAGGTACCGAAGTGGTGCATGGTCAGTGTGAACTATGACTTTGGCACCCATCAAATAAGCTCGAAATTTTTCCATGGAAAAGACTATAGCTAGAAGCTCCTTCTCCGTGACCGTGTAGTTCATTTGAGCAGAATTCATTGTCTTGCCGGCATAGTAGATTGGATGAAACACTTTGTTCACCCTTTGCCCAAGCACAACACCCACAGCAACATCACTTGCATCACACATAAGCTCAAATGGGGCACTCCAATCTGGCATCGTGATGATGGGAGTGGTAGTGAGCTTGTGTTTTAAGAGTTCAAAATCTTGCATACACTGATCATCAAAATTAAATTTGGAATCCTTCTCTAACAGCTTGCATAATGGATTCATCACCTTAGAGAAATCTTTGATAAACCGCCGGTAAAAACCGGCATGGCCAAGAAAGCTACGGATTCCTCTCACTGAAATAGGTGGTGGCAATTTTGAAATAACCTCGATCTTTGCCTTATCAACCTCAATGCCATTCTTTGAAATCTTATAGCCCAAAACAGTTCCTTCTTCCACCATAAAGTGGCATTTTTCCCAATTCAAGACCAAATCCGTTTCTTCACATCGAGCGAGGACTCTATCAAGATGACTCAAGCATTCGTCGAAATAATCCCCGATGACACTATAGTCGTCCATAAATACTTCTAGAAAGTCCTCCACCAAGTCGGTGAAGATTGCCATCATACATCTTTGGAAAGTAGTTGAGGCATTACAAAGTCCGAATGGCATTCGAGTAAAGGCAAAAGTGCCATATGGGCAAGTGAAGGTGGTCTTCTCTTGATCCTCCGGGGCTATAAAAATTTGATTATATCTAAAATACCCATCAAGGAAGCAATAATAGGCTCGACCTGAAAGCCTATCCAACATTTGGTCCAAGAATGGTAAAGGAAAATGATCTTTGCGCGTCACCATGTTGAGCTTGCGGTAGTCCATGCACACCCGCCATCCGGTAACCGTTCTTATAGGAATGAGCTCATTCTTATCATTTTTTATCACTATCATTCCACCCTTTTTCGGGACGCATTGGACCGGAGAAGTCCAAGCACTATCCAAAATTGGATAGACCACACCCGCATCAAGCCATTTTATGATCTCCTTTTTCACCACATCTTGCATAGCTTCATTGAGTCTTCTTTGATGTTCAACTGAGGGTTTGGATCCATCCTCCAATATAATTTTGTGCATGAAAAAGGTGGGGCTAATACCTCGAATATCAGCCAAGGTCCAACCGATTGCTTTCTTCCTCCTCCTTAGCACTTTTAAAGTTGAGTCAACCTGCAATTGGGTTAGGCAAGAGGAAAGAATAACTGGTAAAGTACAAGAGGGACCAAGGTATTCATACCTGAGGTGGGAAGGAAGTGGCTTCAACTCCAGATTCGGAGGTTCTTCAATGGATGGCTTTGTTGGTGGGGTCTTCCTGTTCTCCAAGTCCAATGACAATTTTCTGGGAGCATAGGAATAAGACCCCATGCCTTGAAGAGCATGGGTGCTCTCAAGCACACTATCCACCACTGAGTCCTCATGATTCAACAAGGCCAACTCCACAGGATCATCAACATGGATCATAACACTGGCATCATCAATAATAACCTCGGACACAAGGTCCATAAAAGAGCACACTTCAGTGCTGTTGGGCTGCTTCATAGATTTGCACACGTGGAAGACCACTTTTTCATCACCAACTCTGAATGTAAGTTCCCCAGCTTCAACATCGACCAAGGCCTTCCCGGTGGAAAGGAAAGGCCTCCCCAAGATAATAGGGACCTAAAAATCAACCTCACAGTCGAGGATAACAAAATCTACTGGAAATATAAATTTGTCCACTCTCACTAAGACATCATCAATAATACCTAGGGGCCTCTTCATTGATCGGTCCGCCATTTGCAAACGCATAGAGGTCGCCCTAGGTTGTCCGATCCCTAAGGTCTTGAACACAGAATATGGCATCAAATTTATGTTTGCCCCAAGATAACATAGGGCTTTTGCAAAGCCTGCACTCCCAATTGTGCAAGGAATAGTGAAGGAACCCGGATCTTCAAGTTTTGGTGCCATGGAGTGAACAATAGCACTCACTTGGTGAGTCATCTTAATGGTCTCACACTCCATGGATCATTTTTAGTCACCAAGTCCTTCATAAACTTAGCGTAGCCTGGCATTTGCTCCAAGGCCTCAACCAAAGGAACATTTATGGTAAGACTCTTCATCATATCAAAGGACTTTTTAAACTAGGTCTCTTGCTTCTGTTTTGCCAATCTCTGAGGATAGGGAGGAGGTGGCCTAGGCAATGGTTCCTTTGGGGTCACCGGTTCCGGCATGTCAATTATGTGTTCCCTAGACGAGGTCACATTTCTACCCAAATCCTCCCCATTGTCATGAATGTCAATTCTTACCTCACCTTCAATTGGTTCATCCAATGCTTGCTCCACATCAGTTGGTAGCTCATCTTGGGGTACAACTTCATCATCAACAACAACCTTCTTTTTCCCCGAAGTACTTGCTTCCACACCTTCTCCACTCCGAGTGGTTACCGCCATAGCATGACCGGTGTTGTTGTTGTTCCCACCCTTGGGGTTCACCACCGTATCACCTGGTAGTACACCCTTCGGGCGTGTGTTTAAGGCTTGTGAAATCTGGCCCATTTGTACTTCAAGATTTTGGATAGAAGTAGTGTGAGAGGATATCTGGGCATCGGATTCTGCATTCCTCTCCATCATATGTTTGAACATGTTTTCTATCCGACCCATTTTTGAGCTTGAAGAACTTTGACCATGAGATTGATATGGAGGAGGGTTTCTTGGTTGTTGGTACATCGGGGGCCTTTAAAAACCCGACCCCCGATTACCTTCACCTCCCCAATTGTTGTTGTTATTTCTTCCATTCCAATTCCCTTCATTGTTGTTCCCCCATTGTCGGTCATTATTGTTGTTCCATTGACGATCATTGGTATTGCTCCAATTTCTAGCATTGTTATTATTCCAGTTTCGTGGCCTTTAGTTCCCCCAGTTTTGTATATTACCTTTCCCTTGGTATATNGCCTAACATTCCCCCGAGGTCTCCTTTGGTTTCCTTGCATATGAACTCCTTCCATAGAATTTACTTGCTTAGGCCCTTGAAAATGTTGGATTTGGGATTTAGCAAGTTGGTTCATGGTTGTTGTAAGCTCGGTAATTTCTTGCCCTTTTTCTTAGAGTTCCTTGTGGAGACTATTCACATCGGTTTCCCCTTGAGGCACATTTGCTCTACTTTGCCAAGCCGAATATGTGTCGGCCATTTCATCAAGAATCTCACATGCCTCCGGGTATGTCAACTTCATAAAATTACCACCGGCCAATTGGTTGACCACACATTGATTTACCGTGTTGATTCCCCGGTAGAATGTTTGTTGTATCATAGCCTCGGTCATGTCATTGTTAGGACATTCCTTGACCATGGTTCTATAGCGTTCCCATATTTCATGTAGGGGCTCGTTTGGCTCTTGTTTGAATGCCAAAATCTCATCTCGAAGGGCTGCCATGTGGCTTGGGGAGAAAAACTTTGCAATAAATTTATCCGCAAGCTCGTCCCAAGTGGATATAGAATGGTTTGGGAGACGCTCAAGCCAATCCAATGCTTTTCCCCTAAGTGAGAACGGGAACAACCGTAACCGTAATGCGTCCTCAGACACATTAGTTTGCTTACTCCCCCAACATGTATCAACAAAGCCTTTGAGATGCTTATAGGAATTCTGGTGGGCGGCTCCGGTGAAGTATCCTCTTTGCTCTAGGAGAGTGAGCATAAAATTTGTGATTTAGAAGTTCCCCGCTCGAATCCTTGGCGGGACTATTGCACTAGCATACCCCTCGTTTGGAAGGACCCGAGAGCAGCTCTAGGAGCTGGAGGTGGGGGAGGGTCTGGAACATCATCCTGAATATTGGCATGCCCGCCTTTTCTTTGTGGAGGAATTTGATTGATTTCATCTTCTTAATTTTCATAAATCCCCGGAATCACATTTCCTAGAGGATCGGCCATTGTACCTAAGTACACAAAACAAGGAAGTTAAAAATATAGAAGGAAAGAGAAACACACTACGCTTCTAGTCACAAATATATTCACACCGTTAAAGCTCCCCGGCAACGGCGCCAAAAAGTGACGGCGGCTCACCCACACTACTATATAAGTATGAAGGCAAGGGTCGTGTAGCTTTTACCCGAATGGCCGGGATCGAATCCATAGGGAGCCTATAGATGGGAGTGAGTGTATAAGTGATCTAGAAGGGTCGAGTGTCTTTAGTTGCACTTCTAATCATTTGTTGGTGTTGAACTATACTAAGTGTATTTTATTGTTTGTAAGCTAATCAATGACTAACTTTTTTTTGTTTTTGTTATTGTTTTCTAATATTGATAAGGGCACTAGGGTCGTGACTGTTGCCTAGGTGGATACACAAAGGGATTCAATTCTAAGGTCGGGGAATTTGCTAGGGATATAGCTATAACCAACGCACGAAGGTTCTCACTCTATACCTCTCGGTAGTTTGAGTGATTATACCCTAATTGCCCCTCTCGGATCCAATTGGGTGCCTAATAATCAAGCAATATAGGCTTAGGTAGGGTGTTACTCTCTTGAGGTTTAACCCGTTAACTAGGGCTCAAGTAGGGTTTTACCATTTTTGGGTTTAACCCCTTTGATTGGGACTATCAATCTCTTGATAATGCCCTAATTTCCTATTAGGCTAATTTCTAGACTTGAGTCTTTTTTCTCAAGAAAGACCCAAGTCATGAAAAGGTCAATTAGTGTTTGCAACCACTAATTATAGCAATAAAAACCTTGAAATAGCCTAAATAGCCAACACCCATTAATTTTCCAACCTTAATTTCAAAACATCATTACATACCCACACTAGGGTTGAGCCACAACCCTAGATAATGGGTCTAGCTACTCATAATCAAAGATGAGAACAATGATAGAGAAGAAGAATAAACCATTTGATTGATTCCTAACAATGAAATTGAAGTTTTCAATGTTAAAAATGCAAGAACAAAGCTAAAGAAATAGAAACCCTAAAATATTCACGAGCTCTCTAATCTGAAAAACAACAGATATTACAAGATATTTAAAGAAATTACAAAATAGTCTATTTATAGTCTGCCAAATTTTTGGACAAAAATACCCCTGCAGGACCACCGCGGACCGCGAAAACACAACCGCGGTCCGTGAAAACATTGGTTGCTGATTTCAGGTAAGGCTTGACCGCGGTCCGCGAAAAGAGGACCGTGGCCGCGGTGAACACCTGTGTCATAACTCGACCTCACTGGAGAGCCACCGCGGTCCACGAAACTTCGACCGCGGCCGCGGTGGAGACTTGTATTTCTCTGGAGCTCACTGGAACTCCACCGCGGTCCGTGAAATTACGACCGCGGCCGCGGTGGATGAGAGCCTTGTTGTTGAACTTCACTGAAATGCCACTGCGGTCCGTGAAACTACGACCGCGGCCGCTTTGGATAATTGGTTCACACTTGACCTTACTGGACCTCCACCGCGGACTGCGAAATGAGGACCGCGGCCGCGGTGGCCTTCTTTGTCTTGAGCAACCTTGTTGGGTTTGATCCTTGTGCCGGATTCACTCCTATTTTGAGCATATTTAGATTGAATGCCTTCATTTCTGGTTCAATCCTGCAACAAGCACAATGTATAAGCTTTTGAGGCCATTTTGTGTAACATTGTATCCAAAATTCATGTATAAGGGAACGGAAAACGAGGCAAAAATCCAAGTTATCAGCAGCCGAGGTCCGCCTGAAGGTAAAGGCCGATTACATGAAGCGGCTATTCCGAAGAAATCCACGCCCCAAGTTGGACCTGTTGTTTGAGATCGAGGAGGCCAAAAAGTCCGAGGCTGAGGCGAAGTAGATCTACAAGCCTGAAGGTGCCGAAGGCTCTGAGGGTTCTGAGGGCTCCGAGGGATCTGAAGGCTCTGACGGCTCTGGCGACGAGTGCGCCCTGGTGAAGACTAGGCGTGGATGCCTTAGTACTCTTTTTTTATATATATTTTTATGTCATGTACATATATTTTTTATTTATTTTGAGGCTGTTTTTATTGGACTTTTGTAAATATACTCCGGAATATATATATATATATATATATATATATATATATATATATATATATGAAATTTCCCTTTCTGGCAATATCGTACCTTTACTTTTCCAGCATCTTTTCATAATTTCTATTCATATAATGTTTCTAATGCCTTAGCATTGAAACGAATGTAATTATAGGGCATTCATTTTAGGTCCGAACAAGGCATGACCTCGATACAACTTCGTTTGCTCGAGGCTTTGAAAACTTGGTGTGACCAGAGGTTTTTTCACGATGCTTAAGCGATTTTTTAGATGACGTTTTTGTCGAGGGTAACCTCTTAGTATGTTTCGAATTCTCATAAAGGCCTTACTTTCTGATACGAGCTTCGGACGTCTCCAAGACGTTTTTAGGGTGGTCGTAGCCTGTCGTAGTTGGGGCACCGTCTCATAGGTTTGGTGCCTCTGGGATTTGGTAGCCCAGGTTATGACAGTCTCCGAATAGGGGTAGTCCTTGGGCTTGATAGTCCTCGAGTAGGGGTAGCATGTGGCTCTTAGAATCCTGAATTTAAATGGAAAGAAAATGTATAAATAGCAAGGAGAATCTTTCTTTCATTTCTCAATGTGTAAAGTACATGATCAAAAGCGCATTAAAACTTGTATCATGGCTTAAGTGGACTATGCGATCATGGTTCATACGACATTTTGGCCCTTACAATTAATCCTAATCATCAAGCATTAGCTTCTAGTATATGATAAGTGGGGATTTTGACTGCTTATTAGCACCCTTTAGCTTTTGTTTTAGTCCAAAAGTATTGAATTGTGTTTCCGAAACTAATGAGATTGTGTAAATTTGCAGGAATACTGGAAGTTTGGTCTCCCGAGATGAAATTGGACTCAAAATGAGTGTTCCGAAGGACAAGGCAATAAGAGCGTTGGAGCACAAATGTGCAGTCCGCAGAAGGAATTCTACGGCCGTAGAAGAAATTGCGAACTGTAGAATTCCATCTGCAGCTACAAACCAAGAAGAAATACCCAACAGTTGTTTCAGCAATGTGCAGACCGAACATAAATTGTGTGTCTGCAGAACTGGGCTTAAGAGTCAAAGATCAGATAGTATGGAAAAAGACCAAGTCTAGGATCCTTTGTGAAGTGTGGACCGCATAAGAATTGTGCGGGTGCAGAACATTGCCTCGCGGTCGCTGTCCAAAAATGTGCGGCTGCAGAAGATTGCCTCGCGGCCGCAGTACAGAAATGTGCGGCCACATAACTCACATGCCTGCCAACTGAAGAAATCTGCGGACCATACATGGAATTGTGCAGCCGCAGGAGCCTCCCGAGGAGCATTTTTTTCGCGATTTTTGTCCCTATATAAATAGACGAGTTTCACAAAATTAGGTCAAGTTTTGAACATACACATCTGATGTAGCCATTTCACTTTGCTATTTTAGGAAGTTTTAGCTTATTTGAGTATTTTCACATTAGATTTCATCATTTTAATCTTCCATTATGGGTTCAACTATCTTTTCATCTTTGTTTTATTCAAATCTCATTATGAGTAGATAGATTCTTACTAGGGTTATGACTCGAACCTAGTGTGTAAACCTTATGGGTGATTAACTTTATGTTTGTTTATGATTGGGTGTTGATTATTTAGCTTAGTTCATGCTTCAATTTTAGAATTAATGGTTGAAAACATTGATTCATGCCTACTTGACTTAGTCTCTACTTGAGAAAAAGGGACCTAGTCTAAGCTAACTTAGCTAACAAGGAATTGGATTAATTGAGAGATTGGTTAACTTAAATAAATGTTTCAAACTACAGATAGTAAGAACCTGTCTTGATCTCTTATCAATTGTTTTGGTTGATACCCATTTGGACTTGAGAAATCCAAATTTGGCAAAAAATCACTCTCAGACTGAGAGGTATTGAGTGGGTAATGTGGAGTTGAGAGCTATAATACACCACAATCAACAAACAAGTATAAACATCTTTATTACATTAGACAAACACCTAGGTTATGTTCACAGCCCTAGGCCTTTAATCTAATTGGAAAAACCTCAAAAACATTTATCTATAATCTATTTTCTTTAGCTTGCATTCATTAGAGTAATAGTATAAATAGAAAAGAAAATCGTGTTGTGGAAATGCAATCTTAGATAACCCATTTGGTTGCTTCAAATATATACTCCTAACACCCCTCATAACTCCCAGTGGATTCGACCCCGACTCATAGTTGGTTAATTATTATTGCATACAACCCTATCATATCTCATATAGAGGTGTGTTATGGACGTCATTACTTTTTGGCGCCGTTGTCGGGGATATAAAATGGTGTTATCTATATATTTGGGTGTGTTTTTGGAATATCTTCTTTTCCTTCCGTGCTACTACCTCGTTTGAGAAATAGTAGGTACAACCATCGCGAACAATGAGCTCGAAAATTTACCTTTGGAGGATGTGGACGTCGAAGATGAGCAAGTTGATGAGGTTCCTCTTGAACCTCAAGCCAATAGAAGAGGCTGAGTGCCTCATGAAAATGTCCCCGCTCCACCCCCACCTCCACCATGACATGCTCCATACCGGATATTACCCAATGAAGGATATGCAAGTGCAATAGTCCCTCCCTGTACTAGAGCGGGAAACTTTCAAATCACCAATTTGATGCTCACTTTGCTGGATCACGGGATTTGTTCACCGGTGCTCCAACTCAAAATGCGTACAAATATTTGAAGGGGTTTGTGGACACTTGTTGGGGGAGCATACAAACAAATGTCTACGAGGATGCATTGAGACTAAGGCTTTTTCCTTTCTCTTTTCGGGGGAAAGCTTTAGATTGGTTGGAACAATTGTCGAACCAATCCATTCACACTTGGGATGAGTTGGCGGAAAAATTATCTCTAAGTTTTTCTCTCCAGGGGAACATGGATACACTTCGAGATGAGATTTTTTCATTCAAGCAAGAGCTAAATGAAACACTACACGAGATATGGGAACGCTATAGAACATTGGTTAAGGAATGTCCCAACAATGATATGATGGAGAATATGATTCAACAAACTTTCTATCGTGGGACTAACACAACCAACCAATGTGTAGTGAATCAAATTTCCTGTGGGAATTTCATGACTACACCTTATGTGGAGGCGTGTGAGATTTTTTATGAGATGGCAGAAACGTCATCGGCTTGGCAATCCCGGGCCAATGTTTCACAAGGTAACCCAAACATGATTCACCTTCACAAAGAATTACAAGACCATGAGGAAGCCATTACCAAGTTGACAACCACCATGACGCAACTAGCAAAGGCCCAATTAAATCAAGTGCAAAATCCCAAGCAAGTCAATGCCATGGAGGGAGCGAACATGATGGTGAACAAGAGGAGGACTAAAGTTTCACAAGTGCAAAACTAAGTGGAGAATTATGTGCATAGAAAATAGTGGTCTTGATCAAGATGATTCTTATAATGAACAAGAAGAGGAGGTGCAATATGTGAACAACTTTCAAGGGAAAAGAAACAACTTCCAAGGCCAAAACCAACAACAATGGCGACCTCAAAACAATCAAGGCAATTTGAATTCTAACAACCAAGGAAATTGGAGTGGTGGAAACAATCAAGGGAATTGGCACAATAACAATAATCAAGGAAATTGGGAGGGGGGGATGAGGGGTTGGAAGAACAATCAAGGAAATTGGGGGTAGGGCTTTCAAAGGCCTCCAACGTATCAACAACCGAACAACCCGCCTCCTTATCCTTCCCATGGTTCATGTTCTTCAAACAACGATATGGGGCATACTGAAAACATATTCAAGAAAATGATAAAATAATGCCGATTCGGATGCCCAACTTTCCTCATACATCACATCAATCCGAAAATTATAAGTTCAAATGGAGAAAATCTCTCAAGCTCTAAATTCTCATCCTAAGGGAGCGCTACCAAGTGACACGGTAGTAAACTCAAAGGGTGGAAACAATAAGGGGCATGTCATGGCCGTTATTACAAGAAGTGGAAGAGGTGAGAATGTGGTGCAAGAAGAAGAGACCCCGAGTAATGAGGTTCAGCCTAATGATAAAGTCTTGATTGATATCGGTGATAGTGTGGAAGAGACTCAAGAGGAGGTAAACTCGTCTAGGGATCATATTATTGACATACCGGAGCCGTTAATGCAAAAGGCTAAGGCATCATTGCCTAAGCCCTATCTCCATACCCTCAAAGACTTTCCAAGCAAAATGGTGAAAACCAATTCAAGAAGTTTATTCAAATGATGAAGAGTCTCTCAATCAATGTGCCATTATTTAAAGTTTTGGAGCAAATACTCGGTTATGCAAAGTTCATGAAGGATCTCGTGACAAAAAAGCGGTCAATGAATTTTGAAACTATCAAAGTCACTCACCAAGTGAGTGTAATTTTGCATTCAATGGCTCCTAAGTTAGAGGATCGCGGTGATTTCACGATTCCTTGTACAATTGGGAGTGTCGAGTTTGCTAAAGCTCTTTGTGATCTTGGGGCAAGTATCAATTTGATGCCCTATTTGATTTTAACTTTGGGGATTGGGAAACCAAGACCCACCTCTATGAGATTGCAAATGGTCGATCGTACTATGAAGAGACCCTTGGGAGTGATTGAAGATGTCTTGGTTCATGATGATAAATTCATTCTTATGAAGGATTTTTTCATTCTAGATTGTGAAGCTGATTATGAGGTGTCGATTATTCTTGGAAGACCTTTCCTTGCTACGGGGAAGGCTCTTTGTGATGTTGAATCCGGAGTACTTACATTCCAAGTTGGTGATGAAAAAGTGGTTTTCCATGTGTGTAAGTTCATGCGGCAACCAAATAACAATGAGGTGTGCTCTTTTGTGTACTTGGTAACCGATGTTATTGTTGATGACACAAGTGCTAGAATCAATGTTGGTGATACGTTGGAGGCCGTCTTGATCAACTTTGATGATGACGAGATGGATGGATTCATGGAATGTGTGAAATCTTTGCAAGGAACGGGATCATACAACTATTGCACCCCAAAAATTGTCTTTGGATCTTGAAAATAGGACAACTCCACCTACAAATGCTTCTATTGAAGAGCCTCCTACCTTGGAGTTGAAGCCATTGCCTACACATCTTCGGTATGAATTTCTTGGTTCTTGTTCTACTTTACCGGTTATTCTTTTCTCTTGTTTGACTAACGTGCAAGTAGATTCCATATTGGCGGTGCTACAAAAGAGGAAGAAGGCTATTGGGTGGACATTGGCGAATATTCGGGGGATAAACCCCGCCTTTTGCATGCATAAGATCAAGTTGTAGGATGGCTCTAAAAAATCTATTGAACATCAAAGGAGACTCAATGAGGCTATGAAGTTTTCAAGAAGAAGATTATCAAGTGGTTGGATTCCGGTGTTATCTACCCCATCTCCGATAGTTCATGGACTTCTCCGGTTCAATGTATCCCAAAGAAAGGGGCATGACGGTAGTCACCAATGACAAGAATGAGTTGATTCCTACAAGAACAATGACCGTATGGAGGGTGTGTATGGACTATCGCAAGCTCAATAAAGTCAAAAGGAAGTATCACTTTCCACTTCCTTTCTTAGATCAAATGATTGATAGTTTAGCCGACCGTGTTTTCTATTTCTTTCTTGATGGGTATTCAGGGTGCAGCCAAATTTTTATTGCACCAGAAGATCAAGTGAAAACAACCTTTACATATCCCTATGGTATTTTCTCCTTCAAGCGGATGTCATTTGGCTTGTGCAATGCACCGGTGACTTTTCAAAGGTATATGATGGCTATCTTCACAGACATGGTGCAGGACTACCTTGAAGTTTTCATGGATGGCTTCTTGGTGGTTGGAGATTCTTTTGGTGATTGTCTTGCAAATTTGGATAAAGTGTTGGCTAAATGTGAAGAAACAAATTTGGTGCTTAATTGGGAGAAATGTCATTTCATGGTCGAGGAAAGCATTGTCCTTGGCCACAAAATCTCAAAGAATGGAATTGAAGTTGACAAGGCAAAGATTGAGGTGATTTCTAAACTTCCACCTCCAACATCCGTGAAAGGTGTGCAGATTGTTTTAGGCCACGCAGGGTTTTACCGTCGTTTCATCAAATATTTCTCTAAAGTGGTGAACCTGTTGTGCAAGATTCTTGAGAAGGATGTTAAGTTCAACTTCAATGATTATGGCATGAGAGCTTTTGAATTGTTGAATTTCAAGTTGACAACTACTCCCACATCACCGCTCCAAATTGAAGTGTCCCTTTTGAACTCATATATGATGCAAGTGACATAGCGGTTGGGGCTATTTTGGGGAAAACACATCAACAAATTTCATCCGGCCTACTATACTAGTAAGACCATGAATATTGCCCAAGTCAACTATACCGTTACGGAGAAAGAGCTCTTCTCCATTGTGTTTACAATTGAGAAGTTTTGCACGTACTTGATGGGTTCAAAAGTCATTGTCTACACAGATCATGCGATGCTTCGTTATCTTATGAGCAAGAATGACTCCAAAGCTCAGTTGATGAGATGGGTGTCGTTGTTGCAAGAATTTTATATTGACATCCAAGATATAAAAGTGAGTAAAAAATAAGTGGCGCACCACTTGTCTCATTTGGAGGAGGAGGGGAGGCCGCATGATGGCCTCGAAATCAATGACTCCTTCCCCGATGAGAAACTATTGGCTATTTCAATGAAAAAGGTATCATGGTTCGCGGATCTAGCAAATTTTCTTGTGTATGGAATCATTTCAGATGAGTTCTCTTCAAACCAAAGGAAGAAGCTCAAACGGGATTATCAAGATTATTATTGGGTTAAACCATACCTTTTCCAAATTGGTACGGATAGGGTGATTAGAAGATGTGTATAGGAAAAAGAGCAAGGTGAAATTCTTGGGGCTTGTCATTCTTTTCCATATGGTGGTCATAATGGTGGCGCAAGAACGACGGTCAAAGTTCTTAGTTGTGGCTTTTATTGGCCCACTCTTTACAAGGATGCAAGTGAGCTAGTAAAAAGATGTGATGAATGTCAACGGGCCGGTAGAATCTCAAAGAAGAATGAAATGCCTCTCAGAACCATCTTGGAGATTGAAATTTTTTATGTGTGGGGTATTGAATTCATGGGCCCTTTTGTGAGTTCTTGTGGAGACACCTACATCTTGGTCGCAGTTGATTATGTGTCCAAATAGGTTGAGGTCGTTGCTTTACCTAACAATGAGGCGATAAATGTGGTAGATTTCTTGAAGAATAATATTTTCACATGGTTTGATACTCCACGTGCTATAAGCATTGGGGGTCATATTTTTGCAACAAGTATTTTGACACCACGCTTAGCAAGTATGGTGTTACTCACAAAGTCACGACTCCTTATCATCCACAAGCTAGTGGGCAAGTGGAAGTTTCCAACCGGGATATAAAGAGTATCTTGTCCAAAACGGTGAATGCTAATCGGACGGATTGGTCCAAGAAGTTTGATGATGCACTATGGGCTTATCGGATGGCCTACAAGACAACCTATCGGAATATCGCCATACTGGTTGGTGTTAAGAAAATCTTGTCATCTTTCGGTGGAACTAGAGCACAAGGCCATGTGGGCTCTAAAGAAGTTGAATCTTGATTGGATGTAGCCGCTAACTTGAGGGTTGCACATTTAAAAGAATTGGTTGAGTTTCGGTACCATGCTTATGCAAGTTCGTCATTGTACAAAGAAAAGATGAAGTATCTTCATGAAAAATACATTTGGAACAAAGAAATCAACGTGGGCGATCTTGTATTGCTGTTCAACTCAAGGTTAAGGATGTTTCCAAAAAAGCTAAAGTCTAAATGGAGTGTTCCTTTTGAAATTTTGGGTGTGACACCTTTTGGTGCATTAGACTTGAAGAACAAAAACAATGAATTATTCTGAGTCAATGGTCACCGGGCGAAATATGGGAAAGGTTGGAGATAGCCATGTCGTGGCTATCATTCATTTCAATTAAATGTATTCTATGTCGTGCCGCGACGATAAATCAGGCACTTCTTGGGAGGCAACCCATGTTTCTTTTCCTTTGTTCTTTTGTATTTAGGTGTTATTTTTGTGCTAAACTGATCTGAAGTGTGTTATAGGGCTGAGTGTGACTCACAGGAATTGTGGACAGAAATCTGTCTATTTGTTGCAAGAATTGCGGACCACAGTTGATTTGTACGGACATCACATTTAATAGTTTTTGCAGTAAAAGTGCAATGTGGCCGCACAATTATCTTGCGGACCACACAAATGAAAGGTTGAAAATGTCAACTCTCTGAAGTTTAGTCTGTCAGAGAAAAGGTCGAAGTGCGACCGCAATGGGAAATCTGCTGCCGCAACATGAAATCTGCAGTCGCACACAAATTTGTGCGGATCGCAGAAGATATGTTGAGTTAAGGTAACTAGGTAACAAAGTGTGACTGCACATGAAATTTTGTGGCTGCACTTGCTCCTCTTTACCTTTGCCAACCAACTCATATAAATAGAGGAATATGGGCACTTGTTACGTTTTTTCACTTTGTGAGCATAGAAATAGTGCCCTCTTGAAATTTTTTGGTGATTTCATCTGTCCACACACACAACATCCTTGATCAGACACTCATTACACTCATTCTTCTGGTATGCTTCAATTTCTTGTTAATCTTTTTCTTTTAATTTGTAGATTTTTAGTTATTTTTAGGCCATTTGTCATTAGAATTCAATTGTGTATCCATGTGGGGGTAAATCTGTAATGGGTAAAATAATGCATGCTCTATAGGGACTGGGTTAACATACTATCATGATTCTATGATGTTGCCATGTCAAATTGTGCACGGAATTAAAAAACCTAGAATAAAACAACTGAATTGTTCGTAATTTTCAAATTTTGGAGCCACAACTGAATTTGTGTGGTCCGTAGAATTAGATTTTAGGGCAGCATTAGTGAACAAGGGATCTGCGGCCACAAGGTAAATTGTGCGGACCGTAGAATTCCCATTGCGGCCATACAAATGCACTTTTACTGTCGTCAAA
Source organism: Nicotiana knightiana (assembly GCA_005239525.1). Taxonomy (NCBI): domain Eukaryota; kingdom Viridiplantae; phylum Streptophyta; class Magnoliopsida; order Solanales; family Solanaceae; genus Nicotiana; species Nicotiana knightiana. Next base: position 37,253 of record ML432168.1, on the reverse strand, counting down.
GAGTCCCTATTTTGAGACTCCAATGTGCAGCCGCAAGGGTAATTGTGTGGACCGCAGAAATCGTGTTGCAACCGCACGTCAGCCAATTCTGTTTCATCAAAGAGTTGTTATTTATTTGGGTCTTAGAGGTGCAGCCATAAGTGGAATTGTGTGGACCGTGCTCGACTTTTGCGTCCGCAAAAAAATAGTGCGATTCGCAAGTTATCATTTGTGGCCGCAAGCAAATTGTGCGGACTGCAGATCTGGTTTATTGCAAGGATGCTTTTACTATGCACTCTTCTGGTTAATATCTTACTTGCACATTGATCTCGTCCAAGTCACACCTCTATTCGGGGTTGTGAAACGGTCGATTGCAATAATAATACCCAACTACGAGTCGGGATCGAATCCACAGGGAGCGTAGATGGGATTAGTGGTATATATTTGGAAAGAGCACGTGAAGTATCTTAATTGCACTTCCACAAATGTTATTTTGATTTTACTTCTAAAATTACACTAAGGACTGCAATTCTAAAATATGAAACTAGAGAATAATATTTTTGTTGTTAGTTTTTTCAAATATGTAAAAGGGATAGGGCTGTAACTTCCACCTAAGTATTTCCCTAACGGGTTGTAAACTTTAAAACATGTTTTGTTGGTCGGGGTGTATTATAGAAATCAACACTCAAATACCCACTCAATACCTCTCGGTAAGACAGCAGTTTATCCCAATTTGGCTTTCTCAAGTCCAAATGGGTATTGAACAATACAAATGATAAAGTGCTCAAGCCGAGTTTTACTATCTCAAGGTTCAACCCTTTAATTGGGACTATCAATCTCTTGATTTCATCCCAAATTCTTCTTAGCCAAGTTTTCCTAGACTAAGTCTCTCTTTCTCAAGTAAAGACCAAGTCAATTAGGCATGAAATAATATTTGCAATCATTAATTCTACAACTAAAGCTATAACAAGCCTAAATAATAAATACCCAACCATAAACAAGCCCTAAAACAAACACCCATTAGGTTCACACATTAGGGTTGGGTCACAACGCTTACTAAAAATCTAGCTACTCATATTGGGTATTGAAGAAATAATGAAGAAAAGATGATAAAACTCATATTGCAAGATTAATAGATAAAAATCAAATGTCAAATCACCAATATAAGCTAACGTTGCCTAAAAGGGTAAAGAAAAACGGCTATAGAACTTCTGATATTCCAAACTTGACCTAATTTCGTGAAAGAAGTCTATTTATACACAGCTGAAATTTTCGAACAAAACTGACCTTTCAGAGGTTCTGCGGCCGCATAATTCTGTGTGCGGTCCGCACTTCTCTTCAACTCTTGAAAGGAGTGGATTCTGCAGCCGCACAATCCTGGATCGCAGCCGCATCTCTTGAGTTCATCGGTCCACACAATTCTAGGTGCGGCCGTTGTCACCCCCCAACCCCGGGGAGCGCGACCGGCGCTCAACCGAGTGAACCCAACCGAGAAATCCTGTTAAACACATTCTACCCGACTCACTTATGATCAAGAGGAAACATGATTTCATCATTTAGACAGTGGGAGGTCATAGAATTATGTTACTAAGCCAATTCATTAGGTACATAATTGGTAAGTTTTAAAGTACATACACCTTACAATTTAGTGAAACAAAAATCCAAAGCATAACATAAATTCACCAACCTTCCCAATACCCATATACAACCCACATCAATGTCTGCGAAGCCTTCTAAAGATACAAAAGACATATATGACCATGCCGGTGACAAGGCCCCTGCTATACCTTAAATGTATAAACATATATACAAGAGAAGTACATCAACATCCCCTGGAATAAAAAGGGGCTCACCAAAGTCATTGAGAAGGGGAATGCGCTGCTAGCTGCGATCGGTATTGTTCGTGCTGGGATCGCCTACATCCATTCAGAGATGTAGCACCCCCGGCAAAAGGGGCGTTACTACCATCGGATAGTACTAATATGTATAACTGAACACCAATATCTTTTAGAAAAGAAAAATCACTAAAATGCAAGGAAAGTTAATCAATAAATCAATAAGAACATAGGCAGCACCTCAACATTAAATAAAGAATCACTTAAGCCAATAAGAGAAATCATTTTAAATTTCGCTTGGCCATCAGTAGCATTAACATCTCACTATTCATACCAGCACCGTACTTTTATACGGAGTCCGATCACAAACTGATCGGCTAGGTCATCTCCCTTGGAGACATGTTTCCACAATACCAATTTCTGTTTCAATTTCAATTCAATTCATAACACAACACTACCATGTGTGCGGCATGGTGTCCTATCACGGCCCGATTGGCTAGGCCGTCTTACTCAAGATATTTAAATTTTTATCATTCATCCCATTTCTCATTTCACGCACATAATTCTATTCCGTAACTGCTAGTGGCCACAATTGTTAATTTATGTCTGGCACTTGGCCGCATTTCACAATTCAAGTTATTTCCCACACATTTCACATTATTACCAATCTCATCAACAAGCCTTTCAATTCAAAATATCAGGTACACATAAAGAAGACATGAATTGTGGGCATATAGAGGTTCTCACATGCTTTGGCAATTTAACACATATTCCATAATTTCAACACATCACCAAGTAACAACGTAGCATGGTGGGAAATGTTTGAATACTTATTACACACAGAGTCTTACAGTACAAGCACGTTTGAAATAGCATTTCCTACATCAATCAAGATTGGAACTTACACCAGTTGTAGGGGCACCATGGGGGTTAGATTTCTAAGAAGAGGGGGTTTTAGCCATACATACCTCAATTGAGCTTCTTTTAGTCTCTACGATTATCCGGAACTCTAAGCAACCTCAATCTATTTTTAGCAATGTGACAAATTGAACCAAAATTAGGAAGTCGAACATAATTTTTAGCTCACTTGAGAATTTTATCATACATCATGTGTTTATTAAGGTTTTGTGGCCTTTTTATGGAAGATTATACCAGCCCATTCCCCATTCTTATACATTTTTAGCTCACAATAATTATAGGCCCCCTCATCACCCATGCATGCAAACCAATTAACCCCAAGCCATGAACTATCTTTCTAAGTACCCATTTTAGAAGAAATGTCAGAATTTTTGCTGAGCAGAGCTTAGATTCTTACCTTTGATATGGAGACCCTCTTGAAAATCTTCAGTGTTTTAAGCAAGAATTTGAGGAATATTGGATGAGGATCACTTTCTCATTCTACGGCCCTTTCTCTCACTCTATAGTGTCAGGAAATGAGCTCAAAATAGGCTATGCATATGATGTATCGACATAGGATCGGGTTAAAAGAATTAGTAATTTGGATCCCCCACACAGGTGTGCGATCGCATATGCGACCGCATAACAAATATGATGCCTGCAAAGGAACCGCACAAATGGTCCTTCAGGACTTGAACTCTCTGACCGTATATGCAACCATTATGCAGTCCACATACTCGTTATGTGGTCACATAATGCTCCGCAGAACTCCCTTCACAGAAACTCAGGGGTGATTATGTGGTCAATATGTGGTCCGCATAATGATTATGAGACCGCATAAACTGGCCTTAAAATTGGCCAACTTTCTGATTCACTCTGCGGCCATTATGTTGTCCTCAGAGTGATTATGCGGCCACATAATGGGCCGCAGAAATGCACATATTTTTTAAAACATTTTCCTTTACTCTAAGAACGTACGCCGCGATTCTACTATTAAAACACATAAATCTAATCTTGACATCACGAAGTACCAGGTTTCTACGAAAAATTTTACGGGGCCTTACATCCTCCCCCACTTAAGATAATTCGTCCTCGAATAAGGATCAAGTTTTACTTAATAGTTCTTTGTGCAGCTTCAGTTTTTTAATACCATATACCATCAGCCCCAAATTTGACTAAATCCTAGATTTCTGAAAATTTCGCCAGAGTCTCCTTTGTATCTATGCCTATCTACCTGCCAGAGAGCCCCAGAAACACATCCTAACAACATATATGTATGGTCAAATAACGCAACAGAATACAAAATAACACTAACCATGGCTTCATAAGGAACATAGAGCTAAGAAGGAATATCTTTGCCTTAGCGGAACAAGTGATACAAAATTTATGGTAAACAACTTCATATAACTATTACATGGCTATTCAAACAAATGCAGGTACTTATTTTTCATTTCATCCTCGGTTTCCCATGTAGCTTCCTCAACTTGCTGATTTCGCTATAATACCTTCACAGAGGCAATTTCTTTGTTTCTCAACTTTTGGACTTGTCTATCAAGAATGGAAACTGGAAGTTCTTCATATGAAAATTCTTCATTAACCTCTATGGCCTCAACCGGCATAATAGCCACAGATCCCCAACTACCTTTTTCAGCATGGAAACATGAAATACCGGGTGCACTAATGACATCTCCGATGGTAGCTCAAGTTTGTATGCTAATACGGTCGACATACCTCGGACTCAATTTCACCTTATTTCCAAATCGCATAATACTCTTCATGGGGGAAACCTTCAAGAATACCCAATCATCTTCTTTGAACTCCAAATCCCTACAACGAACATCCACATAAGATTTTTGGCGACTCTGGGCAGTTTTCAACGGCTCCTTAATGATCTTAACCTTTTTCATAGCCTGATTCACAAGGTATGGCCCTATCAATTCAGCTTCCCCGACCTCGAACCACCCAATGGGAGATCTATATCTCCTACCATACGATGCCTCAAATGGTTCCATCTGAATACTAGCATGGAAGTTGTTATTATAAGTGAACTCGATGAGTGAAAAATGATCATCCCAACTACCTTTGAAATCAAGGAAACAAGCACGCAGTATGTCCTCAAGCGTCTGAATAGTCCGCTCTGCCTGGCCGTCAGTCTGTGTTGAAAGTGGTGCTAAGATTCACCTGCGTACCCAACCCTTGCTGAAATTTTTCCAGAAATTAGCTGTGAACTGGACCCCTCGATCAGAAATTATGGAAACTGGAGTGCCATGGAGCCTGACTATTTCCTTGATGTACAATCAGGCATATTGTTCCGCGGTGTTAGTGGATTTAACTGGTAGGAAGTGTGTTGATTTTGTGAGTCGATCCACGATCACCCAAATTGACTCAAACTTGTGCGGAGTGCGCGATAAGCCAACCACAAAATCCATATTGATCATTTTCCATTTCCACATTGGAAGTTCTATGCTTTAAATCAACTCACCAGGATGTTGATGCTCGGCCTTCACTTATTGACAATTCGGACACATTGCCACAAAGTCCGCCACACTCCTCTTCATGTCATTCCACCAGCAGACCTCTTTTAGATCATGATACATTTTTGTATAACCTGGATGCACAGAATATCTAGAAGTATGAGCTTCTGCCATGATTCTTAAGTTGCCTTGAAGAATAAGCTATGACCTTACCATGTTGCATCAATACACACCCAAGACCAATCCTTGAGGCATCACAATACACCACAAACCCCTATGTACCTTCTGCCAGGGTCAATACCGGTGCCGAAGTCAATCTTGATTTCAATTCCTGAAAGCTCCTTTCACAGGCATCGGACCGCTGGAACTTAACCGCTTTCTGCGTCAATTTGGTCAACTGAGCGGCAAGTACAGAAAACCCCTCCACAAATCTCTTATAATACCCGGCCAAACCCAAGAAACTGTGAATTTCTGTTGGAGTGGTAGGTCTAGGCCAATCCTTTACTGTTGCAATCTTTTGAGGATCAACCTTAATTCATTCTCTAGAGATGGCATGTCCTAGGAATGTAACAGATTCAAGCCAAAATTCACATTTTGAGAACTTCGCATACAACTGGTGTTGATGAAGAGTCTGCAGAACGGCCCTGAGGTGGTCAGCATGATCCTCTCGGCTCTGAGAATACACAACAACATCGTCAATGAACACTATCACAAAGGAGTCTAGAAAAAGGCTTGAAGACTCGATTCATAAGATCCACGAAAGCTTCCGGGGCATTTGTTAGCACGAAAGACATGACCAAAAATTCAAAGTGCCCATATCGGATTCTGAAAGCTGTTTTCGGAATATCCTGCTCCCTTATCTTCAATTGAAGATACCCGGACCGCAAATCAATTTTGGAGAAAAACTTAGCACCTGGTAATTGATTAAACAAATCATTTATTCTTGGCAATGGGTATTTATTTTTTATTGAGACTTTGTTGAGTTGCCGGTAGTCAATACACATTCGTAGAGATCCATCTTTCTTTCTAACAAAGAGGACCGGTGCACCCCAAGGAGACACACTTGGTCGGATGAAACCCTTCTCTAGCAAATCCTTTAGTTGTTCTTTTAGCTCCCTTATTTCCGTCGGCGCCATTCTATAAGGTGGGATGGATATAGGCTGTGTGTCTGGCATGACATCAATCCCAAAATCAATCTCCCTCTCTGGAGGAATCCCTGGGAGCTCCTCCGGAAAGACATCGGGGAATTCATTCACAATTGGCATAGATTCAAGGGTAGGCACTTCGGCATTGGTGTACGTAACTCGGACCAAATGATAAATACACCCCTTCTTGATCATCTTCGTGGACTTAAGGTAAGAAATAAACCTACCCTTTGGCACAACATTATTCCCCTTCCACTCGACAACTGGCTCGTTAGGAAATTCGAGCTTCATAGTTCTGGTTCGACAATCGAGTTTGGCAAAACACGAATAGAGCCAATCCATCCCCATTATTACATCAAAATCAACCATCCCTAGTTCAATGAGGCCGACCATGGTATCCCGACCACGCACCGTGACAACACAATCCCTATAAACTCAGCCGTAATAGACTTGCCAATCGGAGTAGATACAGAGAACAACTCATGAAGTTGTTCCGGCTCTATCCCGAAGCTGATAGCAACATAAGGAGTAATGTAGGACAAGGAAGATCCTGGATCAATAAGAGCATATACATCATGAGATTAGACAGCCAATATACCTGTGACAACATCAGGAGAAGCCTCTGCACTCTGACTACCACTCATAGCATATAACCGGCTAGGTCCTCCCAAACTCTGTGCACCACCCCTAGCTGCACCACACCCTGCGGATGCTGAAGTACCTCGAGCCGGAGAGGGTACTGAGGATGTAGTAGCTACTGGACTGGAGGGTTGAGATGTGCCCCTACCCAAACCTGACGGAACACACGACAATGTCTCTGGAGATGGCCCTTCATCCCACATCCATAGCATATAGGCAAGTCCATGTAACAAATCCCTGAGTGCATTTTCCTGCACCGGGTGCATGGGGGCCTCCGATGCTGCTGAGATCTCTCTCCTGACCGACCCTGCTGAAGGGGTCCTCGGCTGCCCTGAGTGGGCCTGAAATGACTCCACTTCCGCTGCTGACTGGGCCCTGATGGCGTTGCACTGGCTGAAGACTGGGACGGCCCTGATGACCCTCCCCTGAAAGCCGATCTTCTATCATTTAATGACTCCCCAAGGTTTCCCGCTGATCGAGACTTGCTGCTACCCTCTACATCCATCCTGTTTTTCAATTTACGGTTCTCTATGGCCTGAGAAAATTCCACCATCTTCCCATAATTCATATCCGAATTCAAGGCAGATGTGGAAGCCTCATTGATAGTCACAGAACTAAGGCCCTGAACAAACCGGCGAACCCTAGCCTCCATAGTAGGCAACATGTGAATAGCATACTTGGACAGTCGTGCAAACTCCATGTGGTATTCCCACACACTCTTACTACCTTGCTTTAGATTCTCAAACTCCGCTGCGTAGGTTGGCCTTGTCTCAGCGGGCAAGAAATGATCCACAAAAGCGTCAGCAAACTCACTCCACATTGCTGGAGGATTCTCTTCCCCACGAGAGTCTTCCCATAGCTCAAACCACGAATTGGCCACCCCTTTCATACGGTAGGCATCCAACTCCACCCCCTCTGTCTTGGTAGCATGCATAACTCTGAGAGTATTGTGCATATCATCAATAAAGTCCTAGGGATCCTCCTCGGGATTTGCACCCGTGAACACTAGAGGGTCTAGCTAAAGAAATCTGTTCACCCTAGAACTAGTAGTATCCTTTTGCTGGCTAGAAGAGTTAGGTGTCACATTTGATCTTTGGGCCTGGGAAGCCACTATCTGGGTCAACATTTATATGGCTCCCCTAAGGTCCTTATTAGTAATACTAGGACCACAGGCTGGGGATCAATAGCCACACCTGGGGTGGCATTAGCCTTTTGTCCAGTCCCCGCTTTCTTCCTAGGTGCCATCAGCTGAAAGTTAGCACAATGCATGAGTTAGAGGAGAACAACCTCATATTCCGCTCTATTGCACGATATAGAACAATAATTAAGGGTATGATTCCTAAATGTCCAAGTAGCCCCCAACTTATAGATATGATCGACTACACACCGATAAGAAGGGCTCTACTAGACACGACTCCGAGACATCCTAGGACACTTTAAAACCTTAGGCTCTAATACCAATTTGTCAGCCCCAACCCCAGGGAGCGCGACCGGCACTCAACCGAGTGAACCCGACCGAGAAAGCCTGTTAAACACATTCTACCCGACTCACTTACGATCAAGAGGAAACATGATTTCATCATTTAGACAGTGGGAGGTCATACAAGTACGTTACTAAGCCAGTTCATTAGGTACATCATTGGTAAGTTTAAAGTACATACACCTTACAATTTAGAAAAACAAAAATCCAAAGCATAACATAAATTCACCGACCTTCCCGATACCCATATACAACCCACATGAATATCTGTGGAGCCTTCTAAAGATACAAAAGACAGATATCACCATGCCGGTGACAAGGCCCTGGCTATACCTTAAACGTAGAGACATATATACAAGAGAAGTACATCAACATCCCCTGGAAGAATAAGGGGATCACCAAGTCACTGAGAAGGGGAACGCGTTGCTAGCTATGATCAGTACTGTCTGTTGTGGGATCACCTACATCCATTCAAAGATGTACGCCCCCGGCAAAAAGGGGCGTTAGCACCATCGGATAGTACTAGTATGTATAACTAAACAACATCTCCTTAGAAAATAAAAATCAATAAAATGCAAGGAAATTTAATCAATAAATCAATGAGAACATAGGCAGCACCTCAAAATCAAATAAAAAATCACATAAGCCAACAAGAGAAATCATTTTAACTTTCACTTGGTCATCAGTAGAATTAACATCTCACTATTCATACCACCACCGTACTTTTATATGGAGTCCGATCACGACCCGGTCGGCTAGGTCGTCTCCCTTGGAGACATGTTTCCACAATACCAATTTCTGTTTCAATTTCAGTTCAATTCATAACACAGCACCACCATGTGTGCGGCATGGTGTCCGATCACGGACCAATTGGCTAGGCCGACTTACTCAAGACATTAAAATTTTCATCATTCATCTCATTTCTCATTTCACGCACATAATTCAATTCTATAACTGCTAGTGGCCATAATTTTTAATTCATGTCTGACACTTGGCCGCATTTCACAATTCAAGTTCTTTCCCACACATTTCACATTATTACCAACCTCATAACATGCCTTTCAATTCAAAATATTAGGTACACATAAAGAAAACATGAATCGTGGGCATATAGAGGTTCTCACATGCTTTGGAAATTTAACACATATTCCATAATTTCAACACATCACCAAGTAACAACGTAGCATGACGGGCAACGTTTGAATACTTATTACACACAGAGTCTTACAATACAAGCACGTTTGAAATGTCATTTCCTACATCAATCAAGATTGGAACTTACACCAATTGTAGGGGCACCATGGGGGTTCGATTTTTGAGAAGAGGGGGTTTTATCCATACATACCTCAATTGAGCTTCTTTTAGTCTCTACGATTATTCGGAACTCTTACCAACCTCAATCTATTTTTAGAAATGTGACAAATTGAACCAAAATTAGGAAGTCGGTCATAATTTTTATCTCACTTGAGCATTTTATCATACATCATGTGTTCATTAAGGTTTTGTGGCCTTTTTATGGAAGATTATACCAGCACATTCCCCATGCTTAGCCAGTTTTAGCTCACAATGATTCTAGGTCCCCTTATCACGCATGCATACAAAACAATTAACCTCAAGCCCAAGAAATATCTTGCTAGGTACCCATTTTAGAAGAAATTTCAGAATTTTTGTTGAGCTGAGCTTAGATTCTTACCTTTGATATGGAGACCCTCCTGAAAATCTTCAGTGTTTTAAGCAAGAATTTGAAAAATATTGGATGAAGATCACTTTCTCACGCTAAGGCCCTTTCTCTCACTCTATAGTGTCAGGAAATGAGCTCAAAATAGGCTATGCATATGATTTATCGATATAGGATCGGATTAAAAGAATTAGGAATTTGGAGCCCCGATATATGTATGTGGTCGCAATAACAGATATGCGGTCCCTTTTGGACGTTCAGGACTTGAAATCTTTGACCGTGTATGCGACCATTATGCGGTCCGCATACTCGTTCTGCGATCGCATAATGCACCGCAGAACTCCCTTCGCAGAAACTCATGGGTGATTATGTGGTCAATATGCGGTCCGCATAATCGGCCGCATAACTGGCCTCAAAATTGGCCAACTTTCTGATTCACTCTGCGGCCATTATGTGGTCTGTAGAGTGAATATGCGGCCGCATAATGGGCCGCAGAAATGCACACTTTTTTAGAACATTTTTCTTTACTCCAAAAATGTACTGTTCAATCCAAAAACGCCGCGAAGAATTTTTTTACTATTAAAACACATAAATTTAATCTTGAAATCACGAAGTACCGGGTTTCTAGGTAAAATTTTACGGGGCCTTACAGCCGCACTGGGATCCTCTACGGATCGCACAGTTCCTGAGTACGATCGTAGTGTTGATTTCAGCGGCCGCACAATTATAGTGCGATCCGCATTTCTTGTTGTGCTTGAAATTGAGACTCTCTAAACTTTGACTTCTGCGGCCGCACAATTATTGTGCGGTCTACACTTTACACTGAGGCTCTGCAAATATTTCTTCACATTCTGCGGCCGCATATAGAATTATGTGATCCGCATATGAGCCTCTGTGCCTGATCTTTTGTCCTTGTTCAAACCACTCCTTGAGTTGAATTTCATCGTAGTGGCTCATTTTTCAATACTCCTACAAGTAAGCATATTTTATCAGTTTTCGAGAATACTTTTAAACATTTTTGGACTAAAACTAAATCCAACAGGCACTAATAAGTAGTCGAAATCCCCACTTATCACATATCTCATGTGTATGTCTGAACATTGAATTGCAACTAACAATCGCTTTTGCTTGATACAGACAATGGTTCGATCTAGAGGAGGTGACACATCTAAAGGGAGAGATGAACCTTCTCAAGGTCGAGGCAAGAGTGCCTTGCCCCTTGTCTAACAAATGACAATTACAAAGAAACCTACATCCGGAAGGGGGATAGGTATATATCTCTCCGACACAAGCTCATATGTCCCATCTAGGGAAGCATCAGAGGTAGTGGCGAACCCAGGATTTTGTGCAAGCGGGTTCAATCTTAAAACTACAAAACTTTAGACGTAAAATACTAGTTGTCAAGTGATTTCAAATAAAATATTTATACAAAATTTATGTTGTTTTAATCGTAATTTATACATATACACAGTATTATTTTTTAGTGAAGCGGGTTCAGTTGAACCCGCTTGCCACCACGTGCGTCCCCACTAGTTATAGGGCAACTCAGCCTATGTTCAGGAGAAACCGATCGTACAGTCAATGCCTCTAGGGAGATACCAAATCAGGGACGAGTCGTCCTCATCTCATAGAACTTCTGAGGAATCGGAGAGTGCTAGTCAGGATTCTGAGCCATCGGATTCACTTGTCCTTGAGGCACAGGATACACCAGTTCAGGATATCCCCGATGATGGTAGAGGGGGAGATGCTAAAGTTGTCAGCCTTGAAAGGTCGAAGAAGAAAGAGGTTTGGGATGACCGATTTGTTAGTTTGTCTTCCTTCACCAGCTTTCATACATGGTGGCCATTGAGGTCGCTAGTACTTGAAAGGCAGTTTTTATTGAAAGATTTGGAGATGTACAAACCAAAAGTGTTGAGACGGTTCAGGGAACACAAGGGGTGGATGTGTTTCACTCGAAGTGTAGAGTATGCCAAAGAGTACCTGGTCCGTGAATTCTATGCAAATATGGCTAATCAAAAGGGGGACAAAAGTGACTAAAGTACGTAACCTAAAAGTGAGATTTGATCAGCATATCAACACGTACTTGGGCTTCGAAGATGTTGAGCGAAAGGAATAGTTGGAGAAGTATGTCCTGGGAGACACATCACGTCCTTGGTTAGTGGAGATTCTAGCAGCACCAGAGCCACCGCCACCATGGATTTCCACTGGGGTTCATATCCACAGCAGATTGGACCTGAGCCAGAATGAGACTTACCTTTCGATTCCTCGGGTAGTTCTGGTTGCTTTTATTATGGTCGGGTACCCTATCAATGTGGGAGTCGTGATGTTAGCCAACATCTCAGTGGTTGCTCGGCAAGATGACTCGTCCTACACGTATCCCAACACTATTACAGAATATATCACGAATGCAAGGGTAGAGCCGAGGGATCATGACACAAAGGTAAAACCGAAGAAGCCTTTTACTTGGTATTCACTGATGGACGCGAAAAATCTGAAGAAGAAAGTTTGGCCTCCTACCACCGCGAGCCAGTATGACGAGCTAGCTATGGTACCTACTGAGGCAGTTGATGTTCTACCCACTTCAGCCGAGCCTTCCTTCAGTGTCGCAGCTATGCCTCTACCTTCCTCCACATCCCCTACTACAGCTCATACCACAGCTCCCACCTCGGATTTGAAGCCAGTGCCTATGGATAATTCCCTGCTTTCTGCGTTGAGTCTCCCAGACATTAGCGAGCCTCAGCAATTAAATATAGACAGCCACTGGAAAGTTGTCTGAATTATCCAATACTGTTGCAGTGCAGTCTTCTGTTCAAGCACCTCGGTTTTCTCTACAGTTGAAGAGACATTGAAGAATATCTTAGAGAACCAGAACACTATTATGGCTACCTTGTTACAACACGGATCAGTGATCGAAGAGCTGGGAAAAGAAGTAATGAAGATGAGAAAGTCCCAGGCCAACAAGAAGTCAGTGGACAAACGCTGAAGATAGGAGACCAGGCTTACTACAGCCGGAGATCTCCCCTTTGACATACAGCTTAACCCAGAACATTTTGTCCTAGATCCTACAGCATCGTCTGTACCGGTGGCACCAACTAGCCAGTCTGAAGAGCCAGACCTTGTTGCTGACACTACTGAGGCAGTGCGTCAGATTTTCGCCAACCCAGTCACACCCATAGTTTGGATGATGAGATTCATATGGCTGAGCCTGAGGACGATGACATTGTTGGGGACACAGAGATGTCCAAGGAGCCATAGGGAGTTTTCTTCACTCTTTCCCCTCTTTTACTCTTATTTTGTTAAGCATTGGGAACAATTCTTATCTTTATTCATGGGGTGGAGTTTATTTATTATATTTGATATATTTTGAGACATTTGGCCTGTAATAACTTGATATTATTCTCTCTTTTCTTATTATGTATATATATTCTCTCTCATTCTTTATGTTTATTCATTTTATCTTCAGTAGCTTGTGCTTATTAGCTTCTTTATTTTTGTTTCTATATTAGTTATTTTTTGATTAATAGCTTCTTTTTTCATTTTAGTAGATAATAAGCCTTTGGTTTTCTTAATGTCCAAGTTTATTCCAAAGGTAGTTGTTGTGTAAACTGGGTGACTCGTCCCAACGATGGATGGCGTGACAACCTTCTTAAGGGAATGAGTCCGTTTTTGTGTTTATGTAATAATAGTAATAGTAATGAATAAAAAGACCTATTTAAGTCATGCTCGAAGAGTCAACCATGATTTACTTGGCACCAACACACTTAACTACGTGATTATGGTTAGGAAAAAGTTTTTTGAAAAAAATAGCTCTAGTTAGTGACTTTGTGACTCTTGTGTTGACTTTGGCAATCATCGAGTAGTTTAACTGGACCATAGTGATCTTTAAACTTGAATGTGGCAGTTGTGGGCCCTCAATTTTGTCTTCTTTTACAATCTGGTTGCGTGAGGAGTGAGAAAAATTATTGCTAGTCCAAGTATCCGTGCGAAGGGTCTAGAACTTGCCCCCAATGTGCTTCAAGGCGACATCCTATGTTTTGCTTGGTTTGAGAAGTGATTGTAGGATCTCATTGGCCCATTTGAGTTTTCTATTGCCAACCAATGTCATTATCCCTAGTCAAACCCTTTGAGCGTATAGCCTTTCTCATTTAGATAACCATGTTACAATCATTTACCCGTTTGGTCGTGACCTAACATCTTATTTGTTTGCTTCCCAACTCCTCAATGACCTCCCCATGTGCCACCTGAGTCTTCATTATGGTCTTCTGGTTGTCTAGAACCTTCTTCAAAGTTTCCTCCACTGACGGAGGTACCTTTGGGGCTGCTGGGGCAGGGGACTGTGCTACAACAGCACTAGATATGGCAGACATCTTTGAAGTATCTGCCTGCATCTAGTTGTTGAGACTCGCCAATGTCTAGGAGACTCATAGCGCAGTCTGTGGATAAGTGGATGAAGCTGGTACTGATAAAGGAGCTTATGGCCTGGATGAAGAAGTTGGTGGCATGGTTGTTGTAGAAGGCATGGCAGATGTGGAAGGCTCACCAGATAAATCAGTAACTACAACCCTTGGCTCCTCAGACTTGCTAGTGGAAATAATTGCCTTACCCTTGAACTTTGGGTTGTCAGCATCTTGAAGGTGGTACCATAAGAAAGGATTCTTGGCCTTTACTTTTGTATCATACTGCCTCGGCTCCACCCCTTTGATCATTGAAGTACGCAGTGAGGAAGTTGGGGTAGGGATATGATCTCTCATCCTTCTGGACAGCTAAGGTAATATTGGTGGACATGATAGTCCCCACATTTATCGGATACCCAGCCATAATCGAAGCTACGAGGACTGCTCGGAGAAGGGGCGGGTTGTTCTCATTCAAGCACGGGTCAATGCGATTCCATACAAATGTATGCCACCTTTTTGCCTCAAAATTTAGGGTGTCCCGGATTATAGGGACCCATGTTGTGAGCCACGGAGATGGTGGTCCTCGAGCTGCCAGAATTTCTGCTAACCATGGCCGAGATGCATCACCCAAAGCCAGCTTTTCTAAGTATTGGACGGCCCCCATTTCTTCAAATACCACATATTTGTTCAGAGTATAGGGGTCGAAACGGATTTTCAAATTTTGCACTTTTGTTACCTTGGTACCCTTCTTTATATGAGCCATATTGGTATAAAATTCTTTAACCAAGTGCTCGTTTGTGTCGAGGACATTCTGGGTGAACCATTTCCATCCCTTTTGCTCTTGGAACTGTCTGAGGACATTTGGATTGTGAATGTCCAAGTCATTCATCAAGAACTGCTACTCAAGTGTGAGCGATCTTTGGGCCACCATTCTCTGAACCTATTGAAGGCAGTCAGGTTGAAAAATCTGTCCTCCAACATCTCTCTTCACCTTGACCTCTCAAGGAAACCCACTCGAGTGTCACCTCCTCTCCCATCATCTGGTACATCATCATCATCATCTATATTGATTGGTGCAGGAGGAGAAGGTGAAGAGGAGGGCTCGGACCCCTGGATTTCTGCTTCAGAATCCGCAAAAAAAATTGTCTATATTGGGGTTCAGATTGGACCTCCATTGGGGTTCAGGCTGGACCTCCATAGATTGACCCTCAAAGGCTTCCCCATACCGGGCATATTCACTGGTGTCAGTGGAATCAGAAACTCTATTTGCAATTGTTTTCTTGCTTATGGACTTTTGAATGGCCAGTGGCAGGTTACTCTTGCCTCGACCCTAGGAGGGCTCACCCCTCCCTTTTGATGCATCACCTCTGCTGCGGGATCTAACCATTGTCTGTAACATATATCAATAAGAATCACTTAGAAATGCAGGTCAAAATGTATACATATGCATGTTTGAGAGGTGTAGGAAAGCAGGCTCAGAACAGGCAGTGCAGACCGCACAACCAAAAGTGTGGCCACACAACCCCATGTTCAAATACTGGGTTCTCTAATTATGCAGCAGTGCAGACCGCATAATTTTGCTGCAGACCGCACAATTTCACTCTGGACCGCATAATTTCGGGTGCAGTCCGCAAAATTTAAACACCAATTTTACCCTAACTCTCACATTTGCAGAATTTTGAGTAATTAAACATGATTAGCTATTTACCCAAGACCCAATTAACATTATAAGTACTACCCACATGATTCTAAGCAAAAATTGACTAACTATTGATATCTGTAGGTATGAACATAAACCTAGATAAAAAAACAAAATTAAGGAAAAAAAAAAGAAAAAAATGAAAATTCTAAAGATGTAATGAACATACCAGTAATGAAGGATGCAGTTGTGAATCTACACAGATGAAATGCTTGAATATTTTAGAACTAATGGGGTATGCACTGTGCTTGCTTAGGATTTTAGAGCTTAAAGAGGGAAAAGTGAATAGTGCATGGAGGTCCTATTTACAGGTTGACCAGTCGGTGCAAAACCTACCTGAGTGTAGCCGCACAATTTTGAGTGTGGCCCGCACTCTTTACCTATACCCCTGAAGAAGTTCTGCGGTCCGCACAAAAGTTAGTGCGGCCGCAGAATTTTACTGGACCGCACAACTTTGTGTGCGACCGCAATTTGTTAACAAAATTTGAAAGGCAAACTTCAGAGATCATGTATTTTTGGCCTTCTAGTTGTCCGACTGCACACAGAATTATGCGGCCGCAAATTTATATTGCTGTCCACATAATTCTGGTGCGGTCAGCACTTTTGTGACACTTCGCCAATTTTTCTTTCACATTCCCTGTAATGCACACCTATTCATACATACACTTCAAAACTATTTAGCACAAAGCCAAGCCTACATAATCTAAAGAAGAAAATAAAGAAAGAAAAAAATAAAAAAAAGACACATGGGTTGCCTCTCAAGAAGCGCCTGATTTAACGTCGCGGCACAATGCAGATTACCAATCATTTGAAATGAAGCAACTCCACCCCATGGCCATCTCCAACCTTGCCAAGATAATGTTTCACTCGGTTCCCATTGACTCTAAACACCTCATAGTTCTTATTTTTCAGATCTAGAGCACCAAAGGGTGTCACATGGACAACTTCAAATGGGCCACTCCACTTGGATTTAAACTTTCCCAGAAACATCCGCAACCGAGAATTGAACAATAGCACCAGGTCTCCTTCTTTGAATTCTTTATTCCATATAAACTTGTCATGGAGGTACTTCATCTTGTCCTTATACAAGGACGAACTTGAATATGCATGGAACCAAAACTCATCAAGCTCATTCAATTGTCCCACCCTTAAGTTGGCGGTGACATCCCACTCAAGATTAAGCTTCTTCAATGCCCACATAGCCTTATGTTCAAGTTCTACCGGTAGGTGACAAGCTTTCCCGAAACTAACCGATATGGAAACATACCAATTTGTGTTTTGTAAGCTTTCATATAAGACCAAAGAGCATCATCAGGTTTCTTCGACCAATTCATCCTGTTGGCATTCACCGTCTTTGACAAAATACTTTTGATCTCCCGGTTGGAGACTTCTACCTGTCCACTTGCTTGAGGATGAGCTTTCATATAAGACCAAAGAGCATCATCAGGTTTCTTCGACCAATTCATCCTGTTGGCATTCACCGTCTTTGACAAAATACTTTTGATCTCCCGGTTGGAGACTTCTACCTGTCCACTTGCTTGAGGATGAGCTTTCATATAAGACCAAAGAGCATCATCAGGTTTCTTCGACCAATTCATCCTGTTGGCATTCACCGTCTTTGACAAAATACTTTTGATCTCCCGGTTGGAGACTTCTACCTGTCCACTTGCTTGAGGATGATAAGGGGTCAACACTTTGTGAGTGATACTATACTTGGAGAGTAAAGTACCAAAAGCTTTGTTGCAAAAGTGTGATCCCCAATCATTAATAATGGCCCTTGGTGTACCAAACCTTGTGATATGTTCTTCTTCAAAAATTCTACCACACTCTGAGCTTCATTGTTGGGCAAAGCCACGGCTTCGACCCACTTTGACACGTAATCCACAACCGCCAATATATAAGTGTCCCCACATGAGCTCACGAATGGACCCATGAAATAAATGCCCCACACATAGAAAATGTCAATCTCCAAGATGATGGTGAGGGGCATCTCATTTTTCTTGGAAATCCCATCGGCCCTTTGGCATTTATCACAATTCTTGATGAGATCGTTAGCGTCCTTATAAAGAGTACACCAATAGAATCCACAACTTAACACCTTTGTAGTTATTATTGCTCCACCATGGTGACCACCATATAGCGAAGAGTGGCAAGCCTCAAGAATTCCTAATTGTTTTTCTTCCAGTACACATCTTCGGATCACACCATCGGTACAAATTTGGAAGAGATAGGGGTCATCCCAATAGTAGTCGAGGCAATCCCATTTGAGCTTCTTCCTTTGGTTTGAAGAGAACTCATTCGGTACAATTCCACTTACAAGATAATTGGCCAAGACGGCGAACCAAGGCATCCTGGTCATAGAAATGGAAAGGAGTTGCTCATAGGGAAATGAATCATTTATCTCAAGGCCATCATGTGGCCTCCCCTCCTCCTCCTCTAATCGAGACAAGTGGTCTGCCACTTAGTTTTCACTCCCCTTGCGGTCTTGATCTCAAGATCAAACTCTTGTAAAAGAAGTATCCACCGCATCAATCTTGACTTGGAATCTTTCTTGCTCATCAAATATCGAAGCGCCGCATGGTCGGTGTGAACAATCACCTTTGTACCCATCAAGTACGGGCGAAACTTCTCTATAGTAAAGACAATAGCAAGGAGTTCTTTTTCGGTCACTGTATAGTTCACTTGGGCCTCGTTTATGGTCTTAGTAGCATAGTAGACCGGATGAAAGATCTTGTTGATACATTTCCCCAATACCGCTCCAATCTCCGTATCGCTTGTATCACACATGAGCTCAAAAGGTAAGCTCCAATTTGGTGCGGTGATAATAGGAGTAGTAGTCAACTTATACTTGAGCAATTTGAATGCCTTCATACAATCTTCATTGAAATGGAATTTGGCATCCTTCTCCAAAAGTTTGCACAAGGGGTTTACCACCTTAAAAAATTCCTTGATGAATCGCGGTAAAACCCCGCATGACTTAGAAATATCCTCACTCCCTTCACGGGTGTAGAGGAGGGAGTTTGGATATCACTTCAATTTTGGCTTCATCAACCTCAATGCCATTCTTTGAAATCTTGTGACAGAGAACAACGCCTTCCTCGACCATAAAGTGACATTTCTCCCAATTCAAAACCAAGCTAGTTTCTTCACATCGTGCCAATAACTTGTTCAAGTTGTCCAAGAACTCTTCAAAGAATTTCCCACCACAGAAAAATCATCCATGAAAACCTCAAGAAAGTCCTCCACCATATCGGTGAAGATGGCCATCATACACCGTTGAAAAGTCGTCGGTGCACTGCATAACCCAAATGGCATATGCGAGAATGTGAAAGTGCTATAGGGACAAGTAAAAGTGGTATTATCTTGGTCCTCAGGAGCAATAAGAATCTGATTTTAGCCGGAGTATCCATCAAGGAAGCAATAAAAAGACGTCCGGCCAACCTATCCAACATTTGATCAAGAAATGGAAGCAAAAAATGGTCTTTCGAGGTAACTTTTTTGAGCTTCTTGTAGTCCATGCACACTTTCCACCCGGTGATAGTTCTTGTGGGGATCAATTCATTTTTGTCATTTGTTATCACAGTCATGCCCCCTTTCTTTAGGACACATTGCACCGGAGAGGTCCACAAGCTATTGAAAATGGGGTAAACAACCCCGACATCAAACCATTTGATAATATCCTTCTTCATTACCTCTTGCATAGCTTCATTCAATCCTCTTTGATGTTCCACGAAAGGTTTAGCATCATCCTCCAGAATAACTTTGTGCATGCAAAAGGCGGAGCTTATACCCCGAATATCCGCCAATGTCCAACCTATATCTTTCTTCCTCCTTTGGAGTACCGCCAAAGTAGATTCTACCTGCACGTTAGTTAAGCACGAGGAAAGAATAACAGGTAAAGTAGAACAAGGTCCAAGAAACTCATACCTGAGGTGTGAAGGCAAAGGCTTTAAATCTAGGGTGGGAGGCTCCTCGATTGAGGGATTTGTTGGAGGAGTCTTTCGGTTCTCAAGGTTTAAGGATAATTTTCTGGACTCATAAGTATATGAACCATTTCCTTGCAAACCATTGACACATTCTACAAAGCCTTCCTTCTTATCCTTATCATGATTGAGAAACACAGCTTCCAAGGTGTCCTCAACATTCATCACAACACTTGTGTCATCAACAATTACTTCGGTCACTAGATCCACAAACGAACAAACTTCGGTGCTATTTGGTTGCCTCATTGATTTGCATAGATGAAACACCACTTTTTCATCACCCACCCCGAAGGTGAGCTCACCAGCTTCCACATCAACTAGGTCCTTCCCCGTAGCAAGGAAAGGTCTCCCCAAGATAATAGGCACCTCGTAGCAACCTCACAATCAAGGATCACAAAGTCCGCTGGAAGGATGAACTTGTCGACCCAAACTAACACATAATCAATTATCCCCAATGGCCTTTTCATGGTCCGATCCACCATTTGTAGCCTCATCGATGTGGGTCTTGGTTTCCCAATCCCCAAATTTTTGAACATAGAGTAGGGCATCAATTTAATGCTTGGCCCCAAATCACATAGAGCTTTGGCAAAATCGGTGCTCCCAATAGTGCACGGGATTGTGAAGGCGTCGGGATCTTCCAATTTTGGATCCATGGAGTGCATAATAGCACTCACTTGATGTGTCATTTTGATTGTTTCACAATTCATTGATCTCTTCTTTTTTACCAAATCCTTCATGAACTTGTTATATCCCGGCATTTGTTCTAAGGCTTCAACCAACGGCACATTTATGGACAAAATCTTCATCATATCAATAAATTTCTTGAATTGATTCTCATTGTTCTGCTTTGAGATTCTTTGAGGATATGGAGGAGGAGGCCTTGGCATGGGTGCCTTGGCCTTTTGCACTATCGGGTCCGGTATGTCAATCACGTGTTCCCTAGACGGGTTCTCTTGTGTCTCCTCCACACTTTCATCAATGTTAATCCTCACATCTTCATTAGCTTGAACATCATTTCTTGGCATGTCATCATCTTGAACCAATACATCATATCCGCCACTCTTTTTTGGTTTGAGGAATTTTCCCCTACCTTTTACGCTCCGTGTGGTTACGACCATTGCATGCCCCATATTTTTCCCACCCTTCAGGTTCACCACAGTATCACTAGGTAGTGCCCCCTTAGGATGAGTGTTTAATGCTTGAGAGATTTGGCCGAGTTGCACCTCCAAATTGCGGATGGAAGTGCTGTGGGAGGATAATCGGGAATCGGAGTCGGCATTTTTATCCATCATTTGCTTGAACATATTTTCAATCCGTCCTATTTCACTATTGGAAGTACTAGAACCTTGAGATGGATATGGAGGCGGGTTGCTTGGTTGTTGATACATCAGGGGCCTTTGAAAGCCCGGCCCTCATTCCCTTGATTATTATTGTTCCAACCTCCTTGATTGTTGTTGCCTCCCCAATTGCTTTGATTGTTTCCACCCCAATTACTTTGATTATTTCCTCCTCAATTGACTTGGTTTCCTTGATTACTCCAATTGCCTTGGTTATTGTTATTTCCCCAATTGCCTTGATTGTTATTGTTGCCACCACTCCAATTGCCTTGGTGGCTTTGGTTGTTCCAATTTCCTTGGTTTCCTTGTGATCTCCATTGTTGTTTATTTTGAGTATTGTCTGACCTTGATAATTGTTGACATATTGCACTTCTTCTTCTTTCTCATTATATGAATCACCTTGATCATACCCACTATCATCTTGCTCAAATTGTTCTGGATGGTTATGTACTTGTTGACCTCTTTGTTGTCTCTTGTTCATCATCATATTCACCCCTTCCATAGCATTGACTTGTTTCGGTCCTTGAACCTAATGAAGCTGAGCCTTGGCCAATTGGTTCATTGTGGTTGTCAACTCTGCGATAGCTTGACCATGATCATGTAGCTCCTTGTGTAGGTGAATGACATTTGGGTCACCTTGAGGAACATTGGCCCTACTTTGCCACGCTGACGAAGTATCTGCCATCTCATCCAAAATTTTACAAGCTTCGACATAAGGTGTGTTCATGAAGTTCCCGCCGGCGAGTTGATTTACCACACAATGATTGGTTGTGTTGATCCCCCTGTAGATGGTTTGTTGGATCATGGCCTCGGTCATATCATTATTCGGGCAATCCTTAACCATGGTACGATATCTTTCCCAAATCTCGTGCAATGGCTCATTGGGCTCATGCTTGAACGCTAGAATTTCATCCCGTAGTTTAGTCAAGTGCCCCGGAGAGAAGAATTTGGCAATGAACTTTTCGTCCAAATCATCCAAAGTATGGATGGAATGATTAGGTAATCTCTCTAACCAGTCCAAAGCCTTTCCCCATAGAGAAAAGGGAAATAGCCTCAAATGTAATGCATCCTCGGAAACATTTGTTTGCTTGCTCCCCCAACAAGTATCGACAAACCCCTTGAGATGCTTGTAAGCATTTTAGCTTGGAGCTCCGGTGAAGAAACCACATTGCTCAAGTAGTGTAAGAATAACGTTGGTGATTGGGAAGTTGCCCTCCCTAATACAGGGCGGGACTATAGCACTGGCATAGACCTCGTTCGACAACACCTGGTGTGCTGCCGCTCTTGGTGGAGGTGGGGGAGGGTTTGGGATATTATCACGAGGCGGTCGGCCTTGCCTATTTACTTGAGGTTCGGGATGAATCTCATATCCTTGATCATCGTCTACCTCCTCCCCCAATGGCAATTCAAAAACAAAATTAGTGACTCGGAAGGAAAGAAAGCCAAAGCACACAAAAACCTAGATATATAGCTAAATGTGTTAACTCCCCGGCAACGGCGCTAAAAATTGATCTCGGCCAAACCCACACCATAATTATGTAGTGAAAAGGTCGATGCAATAATAAACCCAACAAAGGTCGGGATCGAATCCACAGGGAGTTAGAATAGGGATTAAGTGTATATCTAGTTTGATTTTATGATTTGTCCTAAATTACTCTTCCACATTCTTGATTGTTGTCCTACTTCTACTTTGTTCTATTGTTTGCAAGGATAAAACTAAGAGACAATATTTTTGGTTTTGTTGTTTTTCAAATGATAAAAGGATCTAGGGTCGTGACTTCTACCTAGGTGGTTACCTAATGGGTTGTAAACTCTAGGGCAAGTTTGATTGGTCGAGGTTGTAATATAGAAATCACACTCAAATACTCACTCTATACCCCTCGGTAGTTTGAGTGATTTTGCCCAATTTGGCTTTCTCAAGTCCAAATGGGTAATGCACAAAACAAGTGATAAATGCTCAAGTCGGGTCTTACTATCTATAGATTCAACCCTTTAATTGGGGCTATCAATTTCTTTAGTTCACCCCAATTTCTTGTTAGCCAAGTTTTCCTAAACTTAGTCTCTCTTTATCAAGTAGAGACTAAGTCAATTAGGCATGAACCAATGTTTTCAACCATTAATTCTTGAATTAAAGAAAGAACTAGGTTAAATATCACTAACCCAATCACAAAAAAGCCCTAAATCAAACACTCATTAAATACCCACACTAGGGTTGGATCACAACCTAGCTAGAAAATTAGCTACTCAATACAGAATTAAATAAGAAATAAAGATAGAATCCATAATAATTAATTATGGGAAGAAAATCTAATGTTTTGGATACAAATCTAGTACAAAAGTACTTAAACAAGTAAAAAAAAATGACTCAGGTGCTCTCCCAAAACAAAACTTAACCTAAATATGACAAAAAGTCCTATTTATACTAAGCTAAAAATATCTGACAAAAATACCCCTGTGAAGGTTTTACGGCCGCATAATTCTGAGTGCAGTCCGCAGTCTGAGCTTGACTGGTCAACTGGGCCTTCTGCGATCGCATAAAAGTGAGATGCGGCCGCACTTCACCTATTTGTGCGGACCACATATTTCTGAGTGCGTCCGCACACTTGGCTTGGGCTAGGACTTGGACTTGATCCTGCGGACCGCACATTTATGAGTGCGGCCGCACACTGGCTTCTGCGACCACACAATAGCCGTGTGGTCCGTACATCTTCACTTTAAGACTCTGTGATTCTCTTCTCATGCGGTCCGCATATTAGTGAGTGCGGTCGCACTTTGGCTCTTGTGGCCGCATAATAATGGTGCGGTCCGCATTCCTTCAACTGCCCATAATTTCAAGTCTCTGAACCTCTATTATGCGGCTGCACCAAAATTATGCGGTCCACATACTCTTAATCTGATTTTGACAGGGTTCCTTCGTTATTTGTGGCCGCACACAGTATTGTGCGGTCCGCAATGTAAGCATTTTTGCCCTGTTTTGGTCCTTGTCTAATTTTGACTCTTTTTGAGTTGATCTTCACTTCTTTGGCTCGTTTCCCAATATTGATGCAAAAAATCTCATTTCATTAATTCTCGGGGATACCTTTAAGCATTTTCGAGCTAAAACACAAGTAAAAGAGAGCAAATAAGCGGTCAAAATCCCTACTTATCAGCACCCGAGCTTTCCTTAACACTCTTATGAAACAAATGGCTTAAAATGTAAGTTTGGGGGAGATATAAGGCTTGAAAAAGGTATAAAGGCGCAAAAAGAGAAAAGAAATGATCTCTATGAGAAGAAAAGAAAAGAACAAAAAGAAAGATGCAAAAGTGAATAAGTGGAAGGGCTGAAAGGATTCAAAAAAAGGTAATGATCCCAAACATGAAGAAATCAAAAAGGGAGAAAAAGAATGAAATGACCAAGAAAGAGTAATGCTAAGTCTCTCTAGTCCACCGTGAACTACATGATAGAGCAAGAGCCCTTGATAAGTAAAGTCAAGGCTTGAAGCTCAAGTGTCACATTAGAACTATATGTGCATGAACGTTTAACTCGTAGCCTTGTTGATAATACATGAGTAGTGTGGGTAATTGTTGGTCCCAACTGATGTGCGGATGACTCACCTTTGACTCGCTGAAATGACCCCTTAGCTTTTGGAGGTGGAAACTAATTTATTTGCTTGAGGACAAGCAAATACTTAAGTTTGGGGGAGTTGATAAGTGGGTATTTTGACTGCTTATTAGCATCTTTTAGCTTTTGTTTTAGTCCGAAAGTATTGAATTGTATTCCTGAAACTAATAAAATTGTACAAATTGCAGGAATGCTGGAAGTTTGGTCTCACAAGATAAAATCTGACTCAAAAAGGAGTGTTCCAAAGCACAAGGTAATAAAGGGTGCAGAAGCACAAATGTGCGGTCCGTAGAAGAAATTGCGGACCGCAGAACTCCATCTGTGACCGCAAACCAAGAAGAAATACCCAACAATACTTTCAGCAATGTGTGTACCACACATGAATTGTGCGGCCATAGAACTGGGCTTAAGATTCAAAGATCATAGAGTATGCAAAAAGACAAGTACAGGAGCCTTTGTGAAGTACGGACCGCACAAGAATTATGCAGCCGCAGAACATTGCCTCGAGGCCACAGTTCATAAATGTGCGGCCGCAGAAGATTTCCTCACGGCCGCAGTACAGAAATTTGCTGCCGCAGAACTCACCTGTCTGCTAACATAAGAAATCTGCGGACCGCGCATGGAATTGTGCAACCGTAGAACCTCCTGAGGGGAATTTTTGTCCGCAATTTTTGTCCCTGTAAAAATTGTCGAGTTTCACAAAACTAGGTCAAGTTTTGAGCATACACAGCTGCTGTAGCCGTTTCTCTTTGCTATTTTAGGAAGTTTTAGCTTATTTGGGTATTTTAACATTAGATTTCATCACTTTATTTCCATTATGAGTTTAATTAGATTTTCATCTTTGTTTCATTCAAATCCTATTATGAGTAGCTAAATTTTTACTAGGGTTGTGACCCAACCCTAGTGTGTAAACCTTATGAGTGATTAATTTTATGCTTGTTTATGATTGAGTGTTGATTATTTAGCTTAGTTCATACTTGAATTTTAGAATTATTGGTTACAAACATTGCTTCATGCCTAATGAGAAAGAGGGACCTAGTCTAATGTAACTTAGCTAACAAGGAATTAGGTTAATTGAGAGATTGGTTAACTTAATTAAATGGTTCAAACTACAGATAGTAAGAACCCGGCTTGAGCTCTTATCAACTGTTTTGGTTGATAACTCATTTGTACTTGAGAAAAATCCAAATTTGGCAAAATCACTCTCCGACCGAGAGGTATTGAGTGGGTAACGTGGAGTTGAGAGCTATAATACACTCTAATCAACAAACAAGTATAAACATATTTATCCCATTAGACAAACACCTAACTTATGGTCACAGCCCTAGGCCTTTAATCTAATTGGAAAAACCTCAAAAATATTTATCTATAATCTATTTTCTTTAGCTTGCATTCATTAGAGTATTAGTAGAAATAGAAAAGAAAATTGTGTTGTGGAAGTGAAATCTTAGATAACCCATTTGCTTGCTTCAAATATATACTCCTAACACCCCTCATAACTCCCAGTGGATTTGACCCCGACTCATAGTTGGGTAATTATTATTGCATACAACCCTATCATATCTCCTAGAGATATAATAGGGGACCGACAAGGTCTATTCCCTATTTGAGCTTTACCGGGTGCCCACGGTAGGGGACTGACGAGGTCTATACCCCATTTCATAAACATCCATGGGGACAGGACTGAGTAGATTAGCTCTCTCGGTTGATGGATCATAAGTGTGTTTCTATAGTAGTTGTTCCATTTCGTACGAAGTCCTTCACATCCTTCTCCATTTCGGTCCAACAATAGGAGAACCTCATTAATTTTCGAACCAAATATTCTTCCCTCGAATGTTTTCCACAAGTGCCTTCATGAACTTCTCTCGAGGTGTATTCAGTATCTCCCGGCCCCAAGCATCAGGCTAACGCCCTATCGAGCGTTCTCCTGAAAGATGTCCCTTCGGCCAACCTAAATCTGGCAGCCTTGGTACGCAGGGCTCTTGATTCTCTAGGATCCGAGGGAAATTTCCTAGTCTTCAAGTAGTCTATGTACTTGTTCCTCCAATCCTAGGTTAAACTCGTTGAGTTTACTCCAGCATGGCCTTCTTCTATCACCGACTTTGTGGGCTGTACTACTGTTCTCGAACTGAATTCATCATCATCGACCGATGACCTCAATTTAGCCATAGTATCGGATTTACTATTCTGATCTTGGGGCACGTGTTATAGGGTTCATTCATTAAATTGATGTAGCGCTATCTGTAATTTGTCTAAATACCTTCGCATTCGTTCCTCTTTCACTTCGCAGGTCCCATTGACTTGATTTACCACGATAAGAGAATCGCACTTTGCTTCGATCACCTCGGCCTCAAGGCTTTTAGCCAATTCAAGACCTGCAATCATGGCCTCATACTCGGCCTCATTGTTAGTAAATTTTACAGTTCTAATAGACCGCCTAACTGCATTCCTCGTAAGTGGTTTCAGTCCCGCGTAAAGTCGGCCACGAAGTCTGCCAAAATTTGAGATTTTATGGCAGTTCAGGGTCGATACTCGATATCGTACCCGCCGAGTTTCACGACCCATTTGGCCAATCGTCCTGATATCTCGGATTTATGCATGACGTTCCTCAATGGCTAAGAGGTCATGACACATATGGGGTGGCATTAAAAGTACAGTTTTAACTTTTTGGAGGCTCTAAGCAAAGAGAGCGCCAATTTTTTCAAGTGACGATACCTTGTTTCGTTCTCACCTAAAGTTCTACTGACATAGTAAATAGGAAATTATGTACCTTCCTCCTCCCGATCTAAGAATATATCTACCGCTACCTCGGAAACCGCAAAGTAAAGGTACATTTTCATCCGCCTTCGGAGGATGGAGCAAGGACGGACTCGAAAGGTACCGTTTGAGCTCTTCCAAAGCTTGTTGGCATTCTTAAGTCTAGGAAAAGTTATTTTTTTTCTTCAACGGAGAGAAGAATCGATGGATTTTTTCCTAGGACCTCAATATGAACCGTCCTAGGGCGGCTATATGCCCAGTTAGCCTCTGAACGGCTTTAACATTATCTACCACAGTGATGTCTTCTATGAATTTGATTTTGTCGGGATTGATCTTGATCCCTCGATTGGATACCATGAACCCAGGAATTTCCGGATCCGACGCTGAATGTGCACTTTTTCGGGTTCAGCTTCATATTGTATCTCTTCAATATGTCGCAGGTTTCCTGCAAATGTTTCAAAAGGTCCTCTACTCGCTGGGACTTGACTAACATGTTGTCAATAATAAACTTTCATTGATTTTCCTATCTATTCTTCGAACATCTGATTCACTAGGCGTTGATAGGTGGCACCGGCGTTCTTTAAACCAAATGGCATTATGTTATTACAATAGGTGCCAAATTTAGTGATAAAGGAAGTCTTTACTTGATCGCCCTGGTCCATCCAGATTTGGTTGTACCCGGAATAGGCATCTAGAAAACTGAGTATCTCGTGTCACGTCGATCATCCGATCGATGTTAGGCAAAGGAAAAGAATCCTTAGGTCATGCCTTGTTCAGATCATTATAATCCACACACATTCTTAGCTTATTTCCTTTCTTAGGTACTACTACTATGTTGGCTAACCAGTCTGGGTATTTAACTTCCCGAATGGATCCTATTTTAAAGAGATTAGATACCTCGTCCTTGATGAACTCGTGCTTGAACTCAGACTGCGGTCTCCTTTTTGCTTAACCGGATGGAAATTTGGGTCCAAACTCAGCTTATGAGTGGTTACCTCTAGCGGGATCCTTGTCATGTCAAGATGGGACCAAGAAAAAATATCTATGTTAGTTATAAGAAATTTAATGAGTTTTTTCCTGAGCTCGGGAGTTAAACCCATGCCCAGGTATACCTGTTCGATCAATATAACTTTCTCCAGCTCCTCGGCCGTTGATTTGGTGGCATCAGAATCATCGGGAGCAATGAAGGACCTATGAACTCCATAATCATCCTCCTCGCCTACTCCTCACTCTTCCGGTTTGATCGGGACCGTTATCGGTGATTGCTATTTAATTTCTCCCTTCTTGGTCGGCTCTGTGTTCTTTGATGTCAAAACCACGGGCAATGGGACCACCTTGTCAACCACGAATAGTTCCTTTGCGGTCGGCTGATCTCCGTAGAACGTCTTGATTTCCCCCGACATGGGGAACTTCAGTGCCTGGTGTAAGGTCGAAGGTACCGCCCTCATGTTATGAATCCATGGCCTTCCGAATAAGGTGTTGTACCTCATGTCCTCTTTGATCACGTAGAATTTGTCTCTTGGATCATCCCAGTAGTGTTAACTGGTAGGTTTATTTCTCCTTTAGTAGTTTTGCATGCCATATTAAATCCGTTCAACACCTGAACCGCCGGCACTATTTGGTCTTGTAACCCTAACCGCTCTACGGCCCTCGATCTAATGATGTTGGTCGAGCTACTTGGATCAATCAATATGCATTTTACTCGAGATTATTGATAAGCATAAATATTACCAGTGCATCCTTATGAGGTTGTACGATTCCCTCGGCATCCTTTTTGCTGGACGAAATGGTTCCTTCCGGGATGTAATCTCGGGTGCACTTTTCCATCATGATGGATACTTTAGTGCACTTTATCATTGGAACTTTGGGGACATCAACCCCTCCAATGGTCATGTTGATGACATGCTGAGGTTATTCTTGTTCGGTTCGTTTGTTGGAGTCCCTGCTCCTAAAGTAATTTTGGCTCGATCACTCAAAAATTCTCGGAAGTGCCCGTTATTAAACAATCGGGCAACTTCTCTCAATTGTCGGCAGTCCTTGGTCATGTTTCCATGAGTGCCATGACCATTGAAGTTATACTCTAACAATTTTTGTGCTTCCCTTCCCTCGAGCAGCCGGTTGAAACCATTTTTGCTCATCAGACCTCGGCTATTGGGACATCGAGCGCTTCTCTGTTCGTTCCTTGCGGGGTTCCGCCCGGATTCATTCCCCTTTTGATCTGTGTTGTATGGTTGATACCGATCTCATACCGGCCTTGATTCATGGTCGGCGACTCTCTTAGACCTGTCGTCGGCTCTGATGGGATAAACAGACCCAGAAGGGGCTCCGAGTTGGTCGTCCTCGACTCTAATTTTCTACTGGTACCTGTTGTGGACGTCGGCCCAAGTTACCGTCGGGTACCTTACTAAATTTTCTTTTAGCTGTTGCGATAACAAAGAGCTGTGGTGGTGAAGTACTTGAGTGAATGTTTGAATACCCCAATCATCCACAACCGGAAGCAAGTCCATCCTTTTCATTTTAAACCTTGACCCGAACTCCCTGAGCATCTCATTGTCTCTTTGCTTAACCTTGAAAAGGTCTGATTTTCTAGTCTCGGAATTGATGGCCCCAGCATGAGCCTTAACAAAATCATCCATGAGCACATCGAACGAATCAATGAAATTTGGGGGCAAGTTGTGTCACCATATCATTGCTCCTTTTGACAGAATTTGTCACGCCGCGACCGGTGCTCAATCGAGTTAACTCGGTCAAGAAATCATGTCGAATACTTTCTACCCAAACTCGCCCATGATTTAAAGAGGACATATATATTTGTTAATTAACCCATAAGGAGATCATATAGACAATACCAAATTCATTACCATTAGTTACTTCATTTAAAAGGTCTTAAAATGCACACATTCTCATGGTTTGAAGTAGAACAAGTGTTCAAAACACTACATAATTTGTTTGACTTTCCCAGCACCCATATACACCCACAGTATGTCTACAGAGCCTCTAATAAATACAAAGAGTACAATGATAGTACCGGCAACAAGGCTCCGACTATACCTCAAAACATAGTAATACACACGAAATAAAAGATACACAACCCCGGAATGAGATGGGGCTCACCAAGTCGGCTGGGAAGATTGAATACCGCTATCACTGGTAAATATCCTCCGTTGTGGAACCACCTGCATCCATTAAAGATGCAGGTGCCCCGTCAAAAGGTATGTTATTACATGTCGAATAGTGCTAGTATGAAAACCAAATACCTAATCATGAACTTGGAAATACAGCATAAACATGATGAATCAGGGTGACAAAAGAATAGCATAGATAGCCGTTAAAGAAAAAAAAGATTTATCAAGAGCTGTCAATAACATTAATAAATTTAAAGACAAGAACCTCTATAACCATCTTTACACAAAGCGGCCCCGTCAGCTCACCCCAATGTATACGGGTGGAGGTGCAATAACGGTACCAATATCTACACAAAGCGGCCCTGCCGCCTCACCCCAATATGTGCGGGTGAAGGTGTAACAACAATACCAATACCTACACAAAGTGGCCCTGTTGCCTCACCCTAATATGTGCGGGTGGAGGTGTAATCCCAAATACAATCTCTACTCAATTTGGCATAACAATCTTTCATATGCAATACGACTCGGAATTATAACATGTAGATGCACAAATCATAGTTTGGAACACATCCTTAATCAATAATACAACATAATAAGAGCATTCAAACACGAATTGAACATATATTATTGTCACAAAGCTTATTTGGAATGATCGGTTTATGATAAACATCTTGGAGTTTGCAAGGTAATGTGGAGTTCAATTCTTAAAGAAGAGTTTAGCCATCATACTTCACTTGAGCTCCCTTAAACTCTAAAATATTCCGGAAATCTTAGCAACTTTAATCTATTTTAGAAAGTATAACAAATTTAACCAAAGTTAGGAAGATGCTCATGGTTCTAGCTCATTTGAGCACTTTATCAAATACTAGGTGTGCATTAAGGTTTCAAGGCTCTTTTTATGGAGGATTCCATCATCCCACAATCCATTTTTTACTATTTTAGCTCAACAATCTCCCTACATCCCATGATCACACATGCATGCAAAATAACATCTCTCATACCCATGAATTATCTTATTAATTGCCTATTTCTAGTTAAATTTCGAAATTAAGAGATAGGGTGTAGGATCTTACCTATAGGATGAAGACCTAGTGTGCTTTTCTTGTTTATCTTCCAAGATTTTGAGTAAGAATTGGTGGGTGAAGCTTAGGAATTCCCTTTCTCACTCTATGCCACTCTCTCTCTCTCTCTAGAAATATATGTTTTTCCCCTTTAAAATGATCCCCAAGTGCGTTTTATTAGAATACGATCGGGTTCAAAAATTAGAAAAATAGGAACCCCGACACAGGTTTGCAGTCGCATATGCGACCGCATAATGCTTATGTGGTCCACGAGATGCGCCGCAAAATTTCCCTTCAGAACTGGGCAGGTCTGCCCCACTCTGCGGCTATTATGCGATCTGCAGACCTGTTCTGCAATCGCATAATGTGCCGCAGAACCTCCATCCAAAAAATTTCCATGATGGATCTATTATCGGTGTGCGGGCGGCAAAATCATTTTGCTGTCGCATAATTGGCCGCGAATGACATCCAAAAGTTGCCCAGTTGACTGTCTCACTCTGCGACCATTCTACGGCCCGCAGAGTGATTCTACGGTCGTATAATGGACCCCAGAAATGTCTTTTACTGCCAAGCATTTTCCTTCAAATCCCCAGGGTACTGTTAGACCCAAAAAGTCCGTACATCATTAACACATACGCCTACCTCGGCACCACAAAACCCCGAGTTTTAGGAAAAATTTTACGGGGTCTTACAAAATTTTCCCGGACTTATTTAATAACACTGGCTCGGTTTCGTCGTCTTCCAAGTCGTTACTTTTGATGACGCATGTGTAGGAGGTCACATGCTCGTTCGGATCCGTGGTTCCGTTATATTTTGAAATGTCGTGCATACGAGACCTCTTCGGGATTGGCTTCGGTGCCGCGCTCGGAGAAAAAACCTTTTGGACAAATTTCTTGGAGTCCGGGCCTTTCAATATTGGGGGCGCTCTTGGGATTTGATCGACCCGGGAATTATACATATCCACCTTCTTGTCGTTTGCCTCAATTTTCTTTTCACCTAACTCCACACGTTTCATTAATGCTTCGAGAATTTCATTACTACGGGGCTGATACCGGACTCGGCATCACCCGACCTTTCAGTGATCTGCTCATTTCTTCGGGTGTTTTCCCGGGATGATTCAGGCTCAACTCTGCAGGGTGCGCGACTTTGAATTTGCAGTTGCACTATCGTCGCTTGTTGATCCTGCAACATTTCAAAGATCAATCGTAAGTTGACCTCATCGCCTTCGCCTTCGCCTTCGCCTTCGCCTTCGCCTTCGCCTTCACGCGCTCCTCAAGTCATTGATCGGGGTCCTCCCCGAACGCTGTTCTCGGGGTCGGTAGGCAGGTTGGCGTCGATGGCCACCTACGAGTTAGCATCGACTGGGTCTACATCTGGGACTCTGTTGGGATCAGTAGGGGGAACCTCATTGCTAAGCACCAGATTGTTGTTTTCTCCATAATGGCCAGACTTAGCCTCAACGTTCAAGTGAGCAGACTGAGAATTTGAAATTTTTAAGTTGGTCTGAAATGAGACCTTAAAGAACAAGTGTAAAATAGAGTGTGTTATGGAGATTTGTACCAAACCACCACTACTATCCTTTGCCCCATGCTGGGCGCCAAACTGTTTATCTTTAAAATGGATAACGATTGAATTTCTATGCGATTTTAAGGATATGTGGGTTGATTCAACACAAATAATTAAGAATGTTAGATAAACGAGTTAAATATAGAATGAATAATCAAACCAATTGTGATGTTACACCCGGGCTGGGGTTTGTGCTGAACAGTAATTTTGTCCTCTATCAGACCCTTAGTTCGAAGTCAAATGTATATGAAGAACAACGATTAAAATAAGAACTTTTCAATAGTTAGAAAACAGATAAACAAGTGTGTACTGCCTTGATATGCGTGTTACCATCCATTGAATAAGAAACTTCCCCTTTATATAGCAGAGAAGTTTTATCCGTAGTGCAATTCTAAAAAAAGTAAAAAATTCCTTGTACATCAATCACTGATATGCTACCGATATCGGGCGAGATCCGTAATGTGATATTCGGTTGGGTGCGGATATCACGGCCCTCTGTTAGTCGTGTGCAATCATTTGTAGTGCTTTCCAAGGTCTTGGAGATCGTTCTGGGTGGGGGTGTTGTCTTGTCATGCCCGGCGGCGAACACCTCGTTCCAGCCTCGACTCAAAAAGTTCTCAGATTCGATCTCTATCTCATGCATTTATACTTTTTACTTTGTTTGACTCATCAAGAACTCGAGGTGTGTGCTGACCCTGAGTTCACCGGTATACAATAACAAAATCAATTGATTTTGAGTTATAAACACGTAAAGTGCTTTTTAACCGATCATTGTATAGTTTAACTTACTATATATAGTAAGTTAATTGCCAATTAATGTTTATCATAAAATTTACATTGTCATCTTATAGGACTTGAATTCTTATAAAATAAATAAAGACAAGATTAATGCATCTCAAGTGATCATTAGTAATTACAAGAATTCGGACCACTGAAAATTTAAGGCAGGCGTGAGACGTATCGTCAAGAAGGTGTTCATCTAATGAGAAGTTTATCTATATATTGATTTTTATTTTTCAAGGATATTAGTCATACTTGGCTACATTCATGAATTTTCAAGTGGAACTTAGCCCAAATTAAAGCTCTATCCAAATAACTATCTTAACGTAAGCGATGACTTTGAGAGGAGACTATATATTCTCTGAAATATGCGCCTATGGGACCGCATATTATACTTGTTTAGTTTCGTAATATATTAAAAAAATCAAGTCAATCACATTTTGCTTAGTGTTTTAATGGGACAAGCAACTACATATAAACAAGCTTGGTTATTTTATTCAATCGAATAATTGCAAGAAAAAGATGAGGTATGTTGGTGTCTAACCAAACACAAGGAAAGAATATTTCACTATAATGTGAGAAAGAATGTGAAAATATTAAAGAAAAACTAATCTGAAAACGTACAAACGGTATAGCTCAAAAATGTTATAGAGTCAACTTTTTAGAAAATTTATACATAAAAGACGTGGGACATGTTGTCTAACATAAGGTAGCCTCACTGTACTTTTGGCAAATGGGAGCCAAGCATGAAGCAACTATCAAAAATTCTGGAGGTCGACTGAAGCAGACCTCAGCTTTTGGGAATTTAGATAGTAGAATACAACTAGAACTACAATGTAGAACTAGCACTAGGAACTACACTATATAGTATAGTAAACAGCGTCATGATCATTTAAATGACACGATAGTATTGAAATTCTTCTGTTTGTCTTAACATTTTGTTATAGTAATGCTAGTAAAGTTAAGGATATGTGGATTGATTCAACACAAATAATAATGTTAGATAAACGAAATAAATATAGAATGAATAACCAAACCAATTGTGATGTTATGGCCGGGCTCGGATTCAGGCTGAACAGTAGTTTCGCCCTCAATCGAACCCTCGATCCGAGGCCAATTATATATGAAGAACAACAATAAAATAAGAACTTTGCGATAGCTAGAAAGTAGAGAAAATGAATTTGTATTGCTTTGATTTTCGTGTTACAATGTGTGTTATTAAATATAAAGCTTCCCTTTATATAGTAGGAGAGTCTCATTCCCGTACAATTCTATAAAAGGTAAAAATCCTCCTTTCTCGTCAATTACTAATTTGTTATCAATGTCGGGCGAGATCTGCGCCGTGATATCCGATTGGGTGCGAATATCACGGCCCTATGTTAGTCGTGTGCAACTGTTTGCCATGTTTTCCAAGGTCTTGGAGCTCATTCTGGGTTCAGGGAGTATTGTCTTATCAGGTCCGATGACGAGCACTCCGTTCGGGCCTTAATACAAAGAGTTCTCAACTTCGACTTCAATCTCATATATTTATAATCTTACTTGGTTTGAACCACAATAACCACGATTTCTCCCGCATACAGACATATTCATGGTTTAATTGTTTTCTCTACCATTAGACAAGGGTAAAATCAATGCGACTAATTTATTACTTCTGATAATTGCCAATTTATATTTGCAGTAATGTGATGATATAATCTAAAAATATAACTTCTAGTGTATTTCTAATATGCGCTTGACAGTGCGACACTTTTTATAGAAGAATTATATGAAGTATGACTAAACGTTCTAAACTCACTAAGAGTCTGTTTGGACATAAGAATTTTTTCACTTTTTTTTTAAATTAGTATTTGGCCATAAAATTTGTAATTTTCATTTGAAAATGAATTTTAGAATTTTTTGAAAATTTAAAAAATTTCAAAAAACTGATTTTCAAAATTTTCGTTCATATCACTCACAAAACTTCAAACAACCCAAAATTATATTCATGTCCAAAAACACAACTCTAATTTTCAAATATCATTTTCACTTAAAAATTTTTTTGACCTTTCTTTAGAATTTTACAATTTTTATGTCCAAACGCCCACTAAGTATACATGCATCCATCAAACAGTCAAACATGTCCATCAACTAAGACACAAAAACAATACAATTTCAAATGAGCAAACCTTTCGGTACAATAGAAGCTTCAAGCGGAAACTATGGTAAAGTTAATTGATCGAATCAAATGTTTTTACAAACTTTTGATTTTTTTCTTGGAAAACCAAATTGATTTTACCATTTTTTTTTATTTTGTTCACCGTTTTCTTTGAGTTTCTGCAATCACCCACTCTAATGGCTGCCACTGAACCCTCAGTTGATCTTTCTGTTTTTTTAATTCCAACTTTATTTTCTTAGTCTAAAAGAAAACCCCAAAGATTCTATCCATCCAAAGATGAAGAATAATAGAAAACACCAGCCTTCTGAAGTAAAATTTCCCCTTAAGATTGAATTTGTCGTTTGTGTGTTTGAATCACAATTAAAAAAAAAAGATCAACAATAGAATTGAAATCTATTTGTAGACTTACATGGTGTGAACTGACAGGTCGACATCCAAGGGTGCGGAACCCAAGTAGGTTCTTTTTTTACAAGTAGAATTAAAATAAGTCCAAAAAAAAAATATAAAACGGATCTATGTATAACGTCATAGTATATGGCGCTATATACTAACGGTAACTGTGCCGTTAGTGTATAGCGCCATATACTATGGCGTTATACCTTCTAAATCTGTCAGACACAGGTATAACGCCATAGTATGTGGCGTTATACCTAAAAGCGCCTTGTACT